>BRDA01048415.1:0-11733 GCA_036984385.1 Crenuchus spilurus | reverse complement strand
TGTCTGATACTGATTATGTAAAGCTGCTTTGTGACAATGTCCATTGTAAAAAGCGCTATATAAATAAATTTTGATTGATGATTGATTGATTGATCTTTTTTCACCAAGCTGGTTGGCAATTGCCCCGTAGCCTTTTCCAGCCTTGAGAAGGTTTACAATCTCGTCTCTGGTGTCTTTGGACAGCTCTTTGGTCTTAGCTATGTTAGTAGTTGGGAGTCTTACTGATTGTGTGGGGTGGGCAGGTGTCTTTATGCAGCTATTGACCTCAAACAGGCACTTCTAATTTAGAATAATAAGTGGAGGTGGAATTTTTAGAGGTGGACTAACAGGTCTTTGAGGGCCAGAATGTTTGCTGATTGGCAGGTTTTCAAATAGTTATTTGTAGCAGTAACACACAAATAAATTATTATTAAAAAATCATACATTGTGATTTCTGGATTTTTTCTTTTAGATTATGTCTCTCACAGTGGACATGCACCTAAGATGACAATTTCAGACCCCTCCATGATTTCTAAGTGGGAGAACGTGCAAATTTGCAGGGTGTTCAAATACTTATTTTCTTCACTGTATGTGTACCTAATGAAGTGGCAAATGAATTAAACTCGGTAAATAAACAGCAAAACTTATTTTATGAATGCAATTAATGTATTTTCAGTTTCTTGATCAAGTGCACAACCTGTACTCTCAGTTAGTATATACACACAGTCAGTTACTCTGAGCTGATTTCAGATCAATATGAGCTTATTATTGTTCTGCTTTTTTGAGTTCTAAGAAAAATAAAATATTGTAATTTGCATTGTGTCCAAGGTTGCTACACTTTCCATTTCAAAATTCCAGACTTTTTAGACCATATTTGACATCTGAGTACAAATAATGAGATGTTTGTTATGCTGTATGTTTTCTTCATGCAGAAGAGCATCCATTTTTTTCCTCATTATCACTGCATGATCACAACGATCAAAGTAGTTCAGCTAAAGCCAATTAAATAACAGTAATCTGTCAGTTCCAGATGAGGCTCCCACCTGCCATTCTTATCACAGGCATCGATGTCGGCTCCCCAGTCCAGTAAACTGCGACACACCTCTGCATGGGCATGTCTAGCTGACAACAGTAAGGGTGTGAATCCATCCTAAATGAAAGCCACAACAAAGATTAACTCTCAATGTTTCATCATATAAAGGCTCATAAACAGACATGGTTCTATAAATGCACAGTATTACCATCAAGACAGATAACAGACATGTAACCTATTACTATAAAGGAAACATGTTATACAATAACACACCCAGGACAGAAGCTGCTTCTCAAATTTCTCTTCATTATTTAATTCAAAAAGGTAAACAGTCACTTTATATTGATCACATAAAACGGTGTATTTCAAACCTTTTGGTTTTAATGTTGATACTGTTTGAATAACAGTAAATATTTTAACAGTAAATTAAACATTTTAATAATCTGTGTAATATTTCTGGATTTCACCATTGGCTAGGGATCCTGCGCTTTCCTCAGAGCGCGTTGGCTGCCCGGCAGCAACGTATCGGCAACAGTTGAAAAAGAGGCGGAGCATGTATCGGAGGAGGCCCGTGTGTCTGCACCTCCTCGAGTCAGTGTGATATTATATTATAAATGAAAGGGAGAGTCAATGAATGGGTGGGTCAATTGGCTACCCACCATTGGGGAGAAAATCGGGTAAAAATAAAAAATAAAAATAAATTAAAAAAGAATTCTGGATTTCATGAGCTATAAGCCAAACAGATTAGGGATAGACTAATTAATTATTCAGCCTATTAAATCAGGCCAGTGATTGCTATTTTTAGATAACTGACATGTTTAAACTGATTATGTTTAAATATTTGGCCTGAGGTCATAAGGCTGAAATACAAAATGACATTTACAGGCATATCTACAGGCAGCCTAGTCAGTGTGGCACCTGTAGAAATGTCAATTTCACCACTCAACAGGCAAATGAAGATGACTGATATGTGTCCTTTTATGATAAGTAAACAACCATTGTGTTTCTTATATTTATATTTTCTAGGACACAAAAAACTTAACATGATATCAGCATTATACGAGGGTGAGTCAAAAAATATTTTTTATCCATCTATCAACACACTGTCATATTCCCTCAATATCACAGGTTTTTGGCTGAGCTGTGAGCCTCAAATGTACCTCTGTCTTCACCTAATGAGACGTGAATCTCTGTCCTCTTATGGGTTCTTTCTATTTTTTTATTTTCAAGCTGACTTTTGAACTTCTTGGTGGGTGATTAAGGATATTTCGGCTGTTTACTCAAAACACATCTGGAAGGAATCACTGCACGCTGCTCTTCTTTCTGCAAATATTAAATTAGGTGGCCATTTTTTGTTGCACTGCAGTCATAAATGTACTGATGTAACATCTAAATCTGCAGGGCAGTTCTTACAGAGACAGAGACCTAGTACAGAACGTGTTAAGACATTGCAGCCAACAGAAATTTTTATATAACGTGTGGATCATTTTTGACTTCTCCTTGTATATCGGCCCTGCACTCCAAATATCAGCACTGACTGATAAAACCCATATGGGTCGATCACTAATACTGATCAACAGCACAACAAAAAAGGCTTGAAGTGTCACAAAGTTAATGTGTAATGAATTTAAAACATATGACAGTTTACCATTTTGAAAGAGCTGCAGAAGATGTGCTATGGCTTTAAGAAATGTGTACCAGTATGAGTTGAACTGAAAGTGAAGGTGCAGCCTCAGTTATCTTTCAGTATGTTCTGCTAAGTTCAGAGCAGCATATCTCTCCAGCTAGGGAGAAGCCTCCCTATTAAAAACTGACCCTTCCCCCCTTCCCTGCTCCACAAGGTTACTGTGGACTCTGCCAATTAGCTCAGTACAGGAAAGTGACACCTCATCAAAAGCATATTTAAGGAGCCTCAGCCTTAGCCTGCACTCAGTGACATGAAAAAAAGCTAAGCCACAACCCAGGACCCGAAAAGAAGTGAAGGTATTTGGACACGTTTGTCATTCGGGATCACTTATTAATCTCAAAAACTACAATTACAATCCAGTTGACTGCACACAGATATGGTGGCACACTAAGAATCACATACTCCGAATTCTGTCCACTAGTCTATTATTTATTCCAGTGGTATGGGCCAAGAGGGGCTGGTCTGGATTCTCAGTGTCAACTCTAACAACATTGTGTGGATTTTGCCACCTAGCCATGAGGGCACTGACACCCTGTTAGTCCTAATTTATGTTAAAGGCAGGCTTTGTGACAACAGCTGCACCACATACCTACAATACTGCACAAAGCCATGTCTGCAAATCTAAGCTTCTTACAAAAATTGATTACAGCTCAAATAACAAAACATAAGGAACAAAATGATTAAGTACAGTCACATATATATAGTACACTTAGACTGGCATCTGTACTGGAAAGAACTCTAGAGCTGGGTGACTAATTTAACAATCTGACATTTAAGCCATGTGTAATGCTAGCGCTTGGCATGAAGTGCCACAGTATGTTATGGCTACAGTTTAAACCAACACAGAGAGGGGTCAGTCAGTGCTTCGACAGGTCTTACACATTAGAACAGTGGTGTGTGGTTTTTTTTTGGTTTGTTTTTTAACACCATGTAAGACACATTTCAGAAACTTTTCAAGCACTGGAGCAGTAAAATATAACTCTGTTCTATTAATATACACTTGATAATGGTAAAATTAGCATTTCCTAACACAGTTGACTGGAGGCCTTGAAAGTGCAGTTTTTGGTGAAAATACTGTATTGATTAAGGCCATTCTCAGTCTTTTCGAACATCTCTTCATGGTTGTTCTTTTCTCAGAAGGAAGATTTCAGCCAATGAGAAATAAGCAGTGTCATTATGTCTCCCATCCCCTGACAGGTGCCTGAATGTAAATTCTGTACCATTTAAGGAAACAGGAAAATATTAATAAGAAGCTAACTGGCTTTGCACAACAATCCCTACAAAACACAGCAGAAATCAGAATAAAACACAGCAGAAATCAGCATAAAACAGCAGAAATCAGCATAAAACACAGCAGAAATAACCATAAAACAAAGCAGAAATCAGCATGAAACAGCAGAAACCAGCGTAAATAGAAATATTGGTAGCTGCATGAACTTTACTGCTGCACCATTTAAGGTGGAAAATAAATTTGAAAATGAACCTAATTTCAGATTTGTACAGAGATTATGACAAAACAGCAGAAAACATGTCATAATATAAAAAAATCACAGTAAACCACAAAAATCTACATTTCAATAAGCTCAATTCAGCTTCTTATAGAAAGCACCACAAAACACAGCAGACATCACCAGAGTTACATGCCCCTCATTTGCTCTCCCACAGTCTGTGTTTTTTAAGACCAGAGATATACTGACCCAGTCTGAAAAAACATTCAAAAACAAAAACTGGTTCAGCCCCAGTTGTTCAGAAGTTCCTGCACTTGAAATGGAAAAGTTGTCAAGCTGTAAGTGAAGGCATTAATTCCAACGAGGAACCAAATCTGAATGGCATGTCAAATGTAATCTTTTCAGACCTAGGCAGCTTACAGAAATCTGACTGGGTTGTCTTATTTCAGTTTGTGGTTTGGTAGACACTCCAGATGTAATGTGTGTACACAACATTACAGCATCAACAGTAGCAAAATGGTAATGATTAAGTCACTGATTAAAACATTTAACACCGGGAAGGTGTGAAAGGTTAATGCTAAGAATAAATGATCAAAACAAAGGCACTGTTGGAGTAACAGCAAGCACTGAACTTGCTTACATGACTTATTGCAGAAAAGTGATTATTCTGAGTAAAAAATCAGTGATCTTAAGCAGTTATGTGCTATTTTAACTGCTGATTTATGACTGCATAAAAATATCAACCCATTGACAGTACAAGCATTACTCCTTAGTGTCAAATTCCTCATCCACCCCCCCAATACTACAGCATATGTGTCCTTACTGAAACAAAAATTGACACTTATTCAAAAGCATATACCACATGAAACAATAATGATTATCCAGTTTGAATCTTTTAACTGAAAATGGTAGGGAAGCTTACTGTGATTACCCTAAACAGATATTTTGGATGGATGAAGTTACAAATTCAAAGTCAGCGTGGACAAAAAAAGCTTCCCTGAGGGCGGACACGCATCACTACTACAAAGCTCTGTCATTTTCATTGGCTTGGCTTTCGAGCGCCAGGATCCACCCAAGGAACTCCCAGAATTCCATCCTTGTCAGTGGGCATCAAAGCTCAACTGTAATCGTCTGATCGCAGCAAGGCATCCGAGAGATGTGTGTTTTGATGTTTGTGGCTTCCAGCAGAGAGCAGGTACTGAGATCAAAACAACAGCATGATGGCAGGAGACAACAAAAACAAATGCACAAAGCCTGTCTTAGAGAATGGCCGTATACTAGAAGCTCTCTAATGACAAATGAATCTCATCTAACGTGCGTAAATGTGTTCTGAGAGTAGCCTAGAGAGCATGACTGTAAACAAGAATGTAGAGAGCTCATTATGTTCACCATTGTGTAGAGACGCCTAGATTAAGTGCACCATCACTTGATTCAAAAGGCCAAAGAAGAGAGAGGCTCTCGTCTTAAGCACTTATTGAGTCATTAGGTGTAGTACTTTAAATATCCTAAATGAATAACTAGCTATTTAGAGCTTGAACATGTCTCTTAAGCCTTGTTCAGTCTCACAGTCCAAATCCAATTGTGCTAGTTCTGCTTTTACATGGCCGAAGGAGAAGAGGCGAGAGCTTGGGGAGGAGTTATGGGCAGCTTCTGCTTGAGCTGGAGAGCTGGACCACCACTGAAGAAGGGAGATGAACTAAGAGACAGGTAGAGCTGGGTTCCAAAGCAAATGGTAGAGGTAGAGATGGGAATTTATTTGAAACAGTTTTGGAAGGAGGAGGAGTTTAGTTTAACTATTTCATAAGTTAATTTTTGAAAATCCAGCCAAAAACCATCCAACATGAAATCCAATTCTGCAAATCTAATCCACATTTTGAGGTGTTTTGATATGCGGTTACAATCAGATTTCTCAGTCTTGATGCTCAATTCAAATATCAAAATGTCTCTTGTGTCATTTGCAAAACAACAAACAGCTGCATCAAATTGGAAGTGATAGAAGTGCTGGGATTCAAGCATAACACCAAAGATTCAGGCTTAATGTTGTCAGAGACATGGTTTAGAGGGTGAGATGTGCACCTCCATCTCTCTTGACTCCATATTTGAAAGCCATGTCAGATGGGCAGCTACTACCCCATGCAGATCTGGTGACTGACTGATCACTTGTGAATAACAGTGCAGACAGCTGTCTCAAAGATCTGCGCAAGAAATTCAATTTGTGAACAATCTGAACACAGCCCAAGTCAATCCTCTGATAAATCTTAAGCTAGTGAGCATTTCAATGTATTTCCTGTTCGTTTCACTGTAAACGCTCTCCTCTTATTATTTATTTACTTTTATTTACGTCTCTGGTTAGACCCTCTTTCAACTTCCTTTACAATATTCAAATAAGAATCAAAAATCTCCATTCTGTGAGCCCCGAGTGGCTCAGCAGGCTAAGACGCTGACACTATGACCAGAGGATCGAATCCCGGTCATGCTGTTTGCCATCAACAGCCGGGGCCCAAGAGAGCAAAAATTGGCCGTGCTCTCTCTGGGTGGGTAGATGGTGCTCTCACTCTCCCTATCACTCTCACATTGTAATGTCTGCTGGCTCAGGCGTCTACTGATTGGTCCATTCAGAGCTGGGAATCCTGCGCTTTCCTCCCAGCACGTTAGGTCCCCAGTGATGGTGTATGAGTGGTAGTTTGAAAAGAGGTGGTGAACGTATCACCCTCCTAGAGTCAGGAACATTGCAAAAGTGATGGGTCCTAACAGAGGGAATGGGCTAATTGGCAACTACTACATTGGTAAGGGGATACAAATGGGCAAAAACTTAGAAATAAATAAAATTTAAAAAAATGAATAATAAAAAAAATCTCCATTCTGATCAGACAAGATCTGCTAATCTTACCCACTGAGAAAAAAACTACAAAAACCAAATACTACATGAAGAAATAAAAGGTAATAGAATCTTAAATTAATAAGCAGTAATAGTGAAACTGAATCCAACAAGCACTCTGAATTAACAATTGAATTTAAGTACTTCAAAAGGCCGCGTTAAGGTTGTTACCAGAAGCATTTCTCATGTGTTGCATCAGAGAAATGCAACCAGAAAGCAATTTTGTAATCATGTTAATCCATAAACTAAATGAAGCATAATAAAAGCCTTCTGATTAATAATGACAACAAGCATAAGATGAGTGAAGCTCACGTTTTGACTGTGTTTGTCTGCTCAACTGCTTTACTCGGCCGTCTCATTAAAGACGAGGCTGAACAAGCCGACTCATCTGTGCCTCAGTGTGCAGTAGAGTAAATAAAGTCAGTGCAACAGAGAAGATAATTACAATGAGAGTCTGTGTTCTTGGCTGAAAGCAGACAGAAAAATGCTTAACAAGTGGCTAAATGTCCACCAGAGGGAGAAGGGAGGGGGGCGGAGGCACACAATCTCCTTCTCATGGAGACCTCAAGTCTGCCACTGAAAGGCTCAAATCACCACAATCAAAACACAAAGCCGAGCCCCAAGAGAGCACAGTCGGCGAGTGGCTGCGTGTTTGTCATTGCTCATGTTTGAGGTAGACCACAGGCACATTTGGACTGTAGAAACATGTCCACTGAAGTGCGCAGAAATCCTGAGGCCAAAAATAATAATAATAAACCCCTAATAAGACCACATACCATATATATACATTTTTATTGTGAAATAATACATTTGAGTACTTGGAACAATATTGAGCACCACAAACAGTAAACACCACATCTACATCTGTTCGAGCCTCAATTCCTTTACTGTGACACTTTTGCAAGAACGCAAGGACTGTCCTAAACACAGACCAAATAAGACAAATGTCCATGTCACCCACAAAATTGATTGATGGATCACTAATAAATTAAATGAATCACTTACATTAAGGTGTCAAGTTACAGATACAGTCCACATTTAATAATTATAAGCACACTATTGTCATTAATATTAGCCACCATAATATTAGCAAATATTTAGATAGTGTGCTTAAGGGGTAATCATGGCTAATCATTACATATGCTCTATATATCTTAGAATATTATGACCAGCCCTGGATTAGAATTCACTTGTCCGAGGACATCACAGATGTCATGTTACAGGGTTTGCAGCAAAACCATCATCAATGGGCAATGAATGTGATGTGACTGATGTAAAGGGGCATGATAATAGTGTACCAGGTTAAGGGTGGAAGCATCTCAGAAACCGCTTTGTTTTTTTTTTTTTTTGTGGGATGTTGAGCTGCTGTAGTGAAGGTGTACTGAGAATGGACTACTCATACAGCGAGTGTATCCCAACAGTATAATAGTGGTGCCCCTCATGTCATTTTATTTTTTTTTGGAAATAAAAAACTGAAAATTGGCATGTGCATATGTATTCATCACTTTTGCTATGAAGCTCCTAAAAAGTTATGGTGCAACCAATTACCTTCAGAAGTCACATGCTTAGTGAAATGAAGTCCACCTGTGTGCAATCTAGGTGTCACATGATCTGTCAGTGTATAAACACCTTTTCTGAAGGGTACCAGCGGCTGTAAAAATATTAAAGAGGAGGCACCACTAACCAAATAACACAATGTTCCATGGAGATCTCCAAAAAAGTCGGGCAACAAAGCTGTTGAGATGTATAAGTCAGGGCTGGGTTATAAAAAAATATCAAAATGGCTGATAATCCCCTGGAGCACCATAAAATCCATCATCATCAAATGGAAAAAACATGGTACCACAACAAACCTGCCAAGAGAGGGCCGCCCACCAAAACTATCAGACCAGGTAAAGAGGGCATTAATCAAGAGAGGCAGCACAGGTCTGGTCAGATGACACTAAATGTTTCAGCCACCAAGGAAAACATTGTCTTGCACAAAACCAACACATCTCATCAATCCAAGAACACAATCCCCATAGTAAAACATGGTGATGGCAGCATCATGCTGTGGGGAGGTTTTTCAGCAGCAGGGACTGGAAAAATGGTCCGAGTTGAGGGGGGGATGGATGGTACTAAATATAGGGAAATTCTTGAACAAAACCTGTTTCAGTCCGTCAGTGACTTGAGACTGGGATGGATGTTCACCTTCCAATAGGACAATGACCCAAAGCATACTGCTAAAGCAACACTCAAGTAGTTTAAGGGGAAATGTGTAAATGTATTGGAAAGGACTAGTCAAAGCCCAGACCTTAATTCAAATGAGAATCTGTGGTCAGACAGTTTTGCCTGGAGGAATGGGCAAAAATCCCAGTGGCAACATGTGGCAAGCTCATAGAGACTTATGCAAAGCGACTTGCAGCTGTAACTGCTGCAAAAGGTGACTCTACACAAAGTACTGACTTTAGGGGGGGTGAATAGTTATGCACACAAGTTTCTGTTATTTTGTCCCAGTTGTTGTTTGCTTCACAATAAAACAATCAGATGTTCAAATCTGTAGACATGTTCTGTAAATGAAATGATGTAAACTCTCAAATAATCCATTTTAAATGCAGGTTTTGAGGTAATAAAACAAAACATTCCAATGGGAGTGAAAACTGCTCTGGATAAAATCTCATTAACATACAGTGACGGTAACTCTTCAGTATACTGTATGTATGTAGATGTAAAATAGCTCATTCTTGTCATTCTCTCAAGCAGCTTTATAAGGAGCCACAACAGGACTGCAGACATTCTTGGATACCTGCTTAGGTCTATTATTTGGGGACACATTCCAAAACAAACTCACATATAGGCATGATCTATTTACATGTGTGTAGGTAATGACTTCTCAAGCATTTGAACACAAGCCCAAAGTATTTAACATTATGAAAAACATTCTACAATCAGGGGAGTATCATCTTTTGACTGGCATCTTTTTGATCTTTTGAGTGTATATGTAAATTGTGTTGAACTTCATACGTACCATGTCTTTGAGATTCACAGGACATTTGTGCTCACACAGAAGCTGAACAATCACAATGCTTCCACTGGCAGCTGGAGGACAGAACAGATAAAACATTGCCTTAATCTTTCTGATAAATTCAGATAGATATTACAGGAGAATGGCACTTACAAAGCTATAATTACTGTGGATAACTGATAAAACCTCCCCATGTAGCACAACCTGTCTCCCTTTTCTTCCCCCATTCAATCCAAATGACTCATCCATATCCTGCAGTTTCAAACATAGCCAGCAATTATCTTCAAATGGCGTACAGGTGTTACGGCCATTTCAATGTAAAAACAATGAAGCGCTGATTTGGCTGGTCTCTTCAACACATCAGGTACCCTCTGACGAAATATCATCCTGTCAGCAGCAGGTTCAGCCTTCAGGTGGCTTGAAAGCTCTTCAAAACTGAAGTATGTATCAGCTGGAATACATGCATACTTATCAGCAGGGAGGAACTAGAAATATCTGCACTGAACAGACTACCAGTAATATGCAATAAATAATCAATACGTCCTGACGCAGTGACACAACAAGCAAACAATCCAGCACATCAATGTGCCACTATGATTGATTGATGTCTAACTGACTGGTCTATGACTACGTCTATAGGAGACAGCTGACAGCAGGGAAGGGGCTGTTGTGGTACTTTTAAAAAAGGTAAAAATTAAATTATATATTATCAATTAAATACAATTCAATCAAAATCAATAAAATTTTTGCAAACTTATACCCATTCACTTCCCATCCTCCCCTAATCACCCGGGTTTTACTTTATATAAGGGGGAAAAAATATTTTTTCTTTAAAAAAGGTACCAAATATTGCAAATAAAAAGAAGAAAAAAAAGGCAAAAATTGAAAACCCGATGACAATTATTTTTTGTATTGTATTGTTTATATACAGGGGTTAGATAATGAAACTAAAACACCTGGTTTTAGACCACAATAATTTATTAGTAGGTGTTGGGCCTCCTTTTGCGGCCAATACAGCATCAGTTCGTCTTGGGAATGACACATACAAGTCCTGCACAGTGATCAGAGGTATTTTAAGCCATTCTTCTTGCAGGATAGCTGTCAGGTCCATGGGCGTGGAAGTGGGGGGAAAAGTGGACCTGACTAACCAGGGCCCGAGTAGGGAGAGGGGCCCATAAAAATCCTGAATTAATTTTTTTTTTTTGGTTGTTTTTATTTTGAATGAATTGGGCCCTCAAATTTATTATTTATTAATTCATATTTCAAATATATTGATAATATCAACTGAGGGAATGAACTTTAGTCACAGTCCTCTCAACATATTGGACATTCTGGGGCCCCCTCTTGGAGGCCCAAAATGGTTTAGTCCGACCAACAGCGACTAGCGACAAGTGTAACGTCAGTGAGCCTAGATAGATTGAATGACCTGGGTGCTACACATCATGCTGCTAAAACGCAGAAATCAGGATTTCAAAAGAAGAAAGAAAGGGAGGAAAAAGAAAGAAGGCAGAATGAGGGGAGACAGAGACGGGGAGAGAGAGAGAGAGAGACGCGCGCTAGCTGCCTGCTGACTGGTAGAATTGCTGCCTAAATGCGAGTTGTTTCCCTTAAGTAAAGTAAGTTAGTCTTTTGGTTCAGTGTGTGTGCTAAAGCCTATTGTCTACTAACACAGCAGAGCTAAAAGTGAAACTCTGTGCTGAGACT
>BRDA01048413.1:0-12280 GCA_036984385.1 Crenuchus spilurus | reverse complement strand
GGATCCGGGTACTGAAATGGCCAGCCTGCAGTCCAGATCTTTCACCTATAGAGAACAGAGCGACAGAGAAGGCCCAAGACGATTGAACAGTTAGAAGCCTGTATTAGACATGAATGGCAGAGCATTCCTATTTCTAAACTTGAGAAACTGGTCTCCTCTGTCCCCAGACGTCTGTTGAGTGTTGTAAGAAGAAGGGGGGATGCCACACAGTGGTAAAAATGACCTTATCCCAACTTTTTTGGGATTTGTTGACGCCATGAAATTTTGAAAACATATTTTTCCCTTAAATTGATACATTCTCTCAGTTTAAACTTTTGATCTGTGATTTGTGTTCTATTCTGAATAAAATATTAGATGTTGGCACCTCCACATCATTGCATTCAGTTTTTATTCACAATTTGTTTAGTGTCCCAACTTTTTTGGAATCCGGTTTGTACATCCATTCCTGCATTTCAGGCCTGCAACACATAACAAACAGTTGAGATGAGGGCAATTTAGGGCTAGTAATGAGGTCATAAAACAAATTATTTAAAAAATTATGTGAATTCAAAAAGGTGATGTAAACTGGTGATTGTAGTCATTATTTTTCATACATGATTTTTTTGGTCATTTCCTTTGTAAGCACACAACAACTTTCACTTTTGTAAAGTATAAAAGAGACCATCTTTCTGCATTTATTCAAAAGACATGCACATATATTCCTACAAAATTCCACACCAACATGAAGGTATTGAGAGTAATAAATATACATTGTGCGCACACATGCACTGAGGAATACAGAGATGAATACATAGTCAGCAAGTCATTAGTGTTAATAATTCTCTGTCATTAATTCCTTACATTCCTATCAGCAATTAAAGAACAAAGACGCTGGCTCCTGGGGCTGAATCTCAGTATAAAAAAGTCTAAAACAATTAATGTTAGGCAAAATTTGCATGCCAATTCTATTCTATACAATTCTACCTTACACTTACGTTCTCTTTCCCAAGTCTGTCTATCTGACTTGGTCCATACTACAGAAAGTTTACAAATAGGTATTTCACTTTGACCACAGTGAAAAAATTGAGGTTTTTTTCTCTTTCTCATTCTCTCCAATTCTGTTTTCCACTCCTTTCTCTCTTCTTCCCTTTCCGCCCCCCTCCTTACCCTGACTCTGAAGGCTCTGTTTATTTGTATTGCACTGGAGGAGAATATTGAAGCTTTGATGCATGCCAAGAGAAATAAACCAATTCTAATTGGTGAACATATCTTATTCTGATAGATTTCAATGTGACTACACATCCTATCAGAGCTGTAAACCAATTACTCCTAATTACAGCTGGTAGAAAAATAACTTAAATTTGCATGCTAAACACAAGTTGACAGGATTGCGGGCTGTATTGGAGACTTGAGATGTCTGTGTGAATTGTCACGCTACATCTATAATCTTGTGGGTTTTGGGGATCATTGGTTAGTGGCGTTCTAATTGAATGCTGCCACCTCTGAATGAGTAAAAGATAAGATGATTTTTGAAGTCTAAATAGCTGCATAAGAATTGCGGCCCTGATAGAATTCTCAATGGACACTCAAAGAGAGCACAGAATGAGCTAATGACTTTGTTTGATGCACTGACATTTTTCTGAGAACCAAAGCAGGCATGAGAAAGTGCAGCAATGTGTGGATGTTCTCAAAAGAAAAAAAGGCAGCTGCTAGTGCTTGAAAAGCTTTTACATTTACAAATTATATTGCAGTGCAGTCAGAGCAGTTAAGAGCTTTGAAAATGACTTTGTATTATGTGTTTCTTGAAATATTACTATTTTAGACGCATTACAAGTCTGGGCTTGTGGTTAGGAAAACAGCCTTGTGACTGGAAATTCACAGGTTCAATCCATTAAACGAAAGGACATGAATGAAGTGGCCTTGAACAAGACACCTAACCCCCAACTATTCACTGGGTGTTGTGGGCAGGGCTCGCCCACTCATTGACACTAGTGTGTGTATGTGTGTTAAATTCACAAGTCAAATTCCTCTGTGTGCACATACACTGGTCAATATGTCACTTTCACATAACAATAGTTCTGCTCAGCTCATTAAGAAAATAAAGGCTATACTTTGTAATCACCCATACAGTATAAAAGCTTTCTTACCGCCTTGGTGCACTGAACATCCTTTCCCAACAGCCAGTTGAGTTCCAGGTTGCCTTCCCCTTGGTAGCAGGACTGCAGGCGTTCTTTTATGCGGGCATTGATGTCTTTGATGGTGAAGACGCAGAGGGCTGAATCATCTGGTGGCCGATGGTACTGCTTCTGGCCTTTTGAGAAGACAGTGAAGAGCACATCATCTGTGGTGCTGATGTTGAGTGAGGCAGCGAGAACTCTTCCCGGTTTGGCCAGGTAGGCAGCCTGTAGCAGACGGTACTCCACACTGTTACGCACACAACCAATGGGGAGAGACACATAGGAGTGGAATTTGTGGTCATCTTTGCACAGGCGGACAATGCGTGAAGTGTAGAAGAGGTCATTGGTGGAGCCACTGGAAGCCATGCCATTTTCTGGAGTCTCTGGCTGAACAGTCAGAAAGTAGACAAAGTTTCCACTGGCAAAGCCGTAGATATAGTATATGTCAAAGTGGGAGACAAGTGCCAAGGTGTCTGAGGGTATTTTGATGAGCGAGGAGACAAAGTCTGTATGCATTTCATAGTCAAGCATGGCCGAAGACTCTGGATCACGTGGGAGTTTGCGACTTGAGATTGTCGGAAAGTAGTCTTGTTTACCATCGACTGCAGTGCCAATAAAGAGTGTTCCATCTTTGCCCTGTGAAGGCACAATTACTCCATACATAGTACCTGTCTGGTTGACACTAGAGAGATAATGCTCTTTCTTGTGTGAAGGCTCAACAAGTATGAAGAGATCATCCAGCCGAAGTAACTTGCAAACACCCTGGTAGAGGCTTCCACAGGCCAGTAGCCTGTTATGGGAATAATCGATCAGGAGAAGTTTGTTGACATTATTGGTAGAGACTAGTGGCTCAGAACAAGGCTGTACTATGAGAGGTGGATAGCAGGCCTTGTTGTCATCTTCTGGACCAGTGTCATGGGACACCAGTAGAGTTAGGTTGCCAGAGAGCTTGTAGACACGATTAACAGCACCAATGTACAGAGAACCTGTCGTCTGGTGGACTGTCAGATGATTGAAGGACCATTCTCGCCTCTCAGGGTGAAAAGTAGTAAATGTATTTCCACTGCACATCACAGTAAGTGTCAGCAACAACAACCAGCCACATAAGGGCAAAGAGCAAGTACTGGATGAGCTTATTAGGAAAGTCCTTTGTGAATCCCGCTTGCCTTCCATGATATGAGAGACCCGCAAGGCCAGAGGAAGCAAGAGTTTACAACAATATCAGAAGGTATCTTTGTGTCATAAAATGTTACAATATGGTCTGTTCCTCCAGTGTTTTTTTTTTCTCTTCTTCACATGTTTCTGAAACAGACAAAAATAGAGATAGAGCAAATGAGTAAGGTTTATACCATTCCGACTCCATAACCTAAAAGGAAACAGAAAAGTCAATGGAAAAAGCTGCTTATTCACTACACACCCATTGTGAATAGGTCACTCGCTGAGACAATGGCAGGAAAACTTTTTCTTCACATTCCATAAGAGTTGTTATGAAGAAAGGCACAATGTAGGGAGGTGAGGCATTTCATGGCAACAGAAATGAGCCCAACCACTTGTGTACTGAGACAGAAGTTTCTAAGAACAATTCTAACCAAATGTTTCCAGAAGGGTTGGGCAATGTTTTGAATACTGATTGAGCTGAGCGCCAATTAATTTGGATTCTAAATCCTTGTTTTTAAAGACACAAATCCAACAGCTATTATTGTTTGTTAAGGAATTACACACTGAATGTGCTTTTAAATTTACAATTACACATTCAAGAGAAGTGGTTTCTCATTTCCATAATTTCCATTTCTCAAATGCTAGTGCTGCTTTACCCAAGTCCTTTGTCTTCTGCCTTTATCCACCTGCTTTGCCAGTCTATCAGTGGAAAAAACTACATCAAGGACAGTATGAAATTTATGTAACAGCAGTTTGAAAAGGGCGGCAGAGATCTGTCTACTGCATACAATAAATCAAAAGGGTGGCCCCTTTCTCACAACTGTATCTCAGGGAGTTAATTATCTCGTCCACTGCACGGGGGAGGCCTGGATCTTATTACTGGAACAAAGTGTGAACAAATTGGACGCCAGTTCTGCATACCACAATTTTTTTCTACTCTCTGCTCTTTAAGGCGGCTGTTTAACAGGATCTGAATCTATTAATTATGCCTTCCAGTTTTGTTCCTGCGTTGTTTCCTCCCTTCATTTTTTTTCTCTCCATCTGACACAATCAAACCCTGGGGAGATTAATCATTGGCAGCAGAGCAATCATTCCTAAACGAATCAGGCCACCATTAGAGATACGAGTGTCATCGTCCAACTACATCCACCACATTTGTATTCTTTGCCATTCCTTCCTGTTTGATCTGCATACATTATCACAGGCGAGCGACATAAGGGGCCGGCAAATTGAGACAATGGCTGTGCCTTGGAAAATCAAATATGATTAAGCATAGCAGTCCAATGTAGGTAATTACATCCAACAAGGTAGGAAGTTAAGCAGACGAGGGCTACACTGACACAATGGAATCTGTCGAAAGTTAGATGCCATTATTCCCCACATTTGCATTTGGATAACAGGGAGGCGACGTGATCAAAGGTAAAAGACAAGAGCCGAATTATAAGCAGCACTTTGGTGCGCCAAAATTTGCATTAGAGTTCCTGATACCCTTTTACGCCCTCTGCAGCGAACACCATTATGAAGCCATGCTGAGCAGCCTGTTTTTTTTTCCAACAAGGATGAACTGATATCTGAAAAATGGTCCAGTATCTACAAGTGAGCAGCAGCTAGATGAGCTGTTGAGTAGGCTCCTTGTAGGAGCAGCATATTAGCATGGCTATAAAAAAGGTTATAAAGCTAGGCTTGGGACTGCCCTTCACGCTGCTCCTTTGTTTGAGATTGCACATTCTGGAGGTGCAAAGATATCCCTCTGGAGCAGTTATGTGAGATCTGCTGAGCCAGTACTTTATTGCAACCCCTTTTACCCTTTAGGCCCAATCGTTGCTCCCTTCTCTCTATAGCCCTCATTCTTACACACAGTATCCTCTCTTTTTCTCTTATTTGTCTCTGTTTCTTTCTGTCTGTCTCTCCTGCTGGATGCTGGCTTAATGTAAGAAAGAGTGCTTCTCTCCTTTTTTTGTAAAGGAGCAACAGCTGCATACAAGAAGGGAGCAAGTGGTGTAAATAACCACTGTTCAAAGGTTAACATTAGTGCTGTCAGGAACACAAGCAATGGGGTCTTTGTTTATTATGGTTTGTCGATTTTTTTGGCCTTCACAATGCTTGACAGGTCTCTTTTCATTATGCAGCCTAGACAGAACTGAAAAGAGAAGACCAATGAGCTTCTTTGTTGTCAGAATTAATTCTTTTTCTCCTTCGCATCTGCTAGAAACAGTAAAACATGTCAGTGTTAGTACCTGTTAATCACAGCCATGTCACTGTGCATCCTGTGGTAAGAAGAAGGCAGAGCTAGTTGTGTTTGGGAGCATAGGCCTTTCATGGCAAAATGGCAGTGCACAGTAGCAGTAGCTCAGTTTCAAATAGTTTAAACAGTTTTTGTGTAGGTTCTGATCATGAATTCATGCACTCTAGGTGGATGAGTTACAGCCGAACCAAACTTATAAGAATTAAGGACAGTTTAGTAACAGATGCAGCAAATCTGTACAACAATGTTTGGGCTGAGCTAGGCAGACTTCGGCTTCTCTGGACGCCGGCCCGCTAGAGTGGACCTCGACCCAGAAGGAAGAGGCGAGACCAGCTACAGAAGAAGGGCAAATGGGGCAGCGCACTAGCTAGGCTAAAGACTAACGGAAATCGTCCCCCAATTCCATCTCTTTTCCTCTCCGTTCGCTCTCTGGAAAACAAGCTGGACCACCTGCGGCTGAGGATAAATGTTTCTGAGGAGATGAGGAACTGCACTGTGATTTGTCTCACAGGAACATAGCTAAAGAACAGCATGCCAGACTCGCCGGCCGGCAGCTCTTCCAAGGGACCGTAACCAGCAGTCCGGGAAAACCAGAGGGGGCAGCGTAATCATCTACATCAGTGAAGGTTGGTGTACAAACTGTGTGTTGGTAAACAGCCACTGCTCCGAAGCAATAGAACTGTTGACTATCAAGTGTAGGCCACACTATCTTCCTCGTGAAATAACGGATGTGTTCGTCATTGCTATATACATAACACCGGATGCTAATGCTAACAATGCACTGAAAGAGTTCCATGACAACATCAGCTCACTTCAGAACAGGCAGCCGGAGGCGCTTTATGTAGTGGCAGGGGACTTTAACCATGTAGACCTGACAAACTCACTGCCAAGGTTTTATCAGCATGTGAACATTCCAACACGGAGAAATAACTCACTTGACTGTGTGTACACCAATATCAAAGATGCTTATAGAGCCCTGCCCCGCCCCCACCTTGGGCTGTCTGACCACGTCTCCCTCATGATGGTTCCTGCATACCACCCTTGACTGTGACGCTCCATACCAACACAAAAGACCATCACTGTGTGGCCCAGTGACGTAGATGCTGTGCTGGAGGACTGCTTTGACTGCACAGACTGGCAGGTTTTCAAGGAGGTTGCTGAGAATGAGGAGGAACTGGACCTGGAGGATTATACATCTGCTGTCCTCGGGTACATCAGCAAGTGTGCAGGTGACGCCACGACCACCAAGACTGTGACCTGCTACCTGAACCAGAAACCCTGGCTGAATGCAGAGGTGTGTTCTCTGCTGAAAGCTAGGGATGCAGCTTTCAGGTACAGTGACCACAGGGACACAAAAGGGCTAGAAGAGAGCTGACTGCAAGTGTAAAGATGGCAAAAGCTGCATATGCTCAGAAAATCCAGGGACATTTCACATCCCAGGATCCAAGGAGCATGTGGAGGGGCATAAAGTGCATCACAGACTACAAATCAAAAGATGCACAATGCCCCATGACCCCTCCCTGCCAGAGGCTCTCAACAAATTCTATGCCCAGTTCAAGAACCCCAACGCCCCCCCCAACACCAGACTCACCCCGGAACCTGGAGAAGTACCTGTCAGCATGACACTGGCAGAAGTAAGGACGACCCTTAGAGAAATCGACCCTCGAAAGGCGGCCGGTCCCGACAACATCCCCGGTTGGGTATTAAAGGACTCAGCTCTCAGTAGTCTTGGTGACATATTTAACACCTCCCTCAGCCAGGCAGTTGTCCCCACACACCTGCATGAAGAAAGCCACCATCATCCCGGTCCCCAAGAGCTCCACAGTGTCAGGTCTGAATGTCTACCGGCCAATACCCCACACGCAGATAGTCACAAAGTATTTTGAAAAACTGGTTATGTCCCACATCAAAGCCACCATCGACATCACTGTGGATCCTCATCAATATGCCTACAGGAAGAACCGTTCTACAGAGGATGCCTTTTCCTCTGTGTTCCACACCGCCCTCACACACCTGGAACAGAAGTATTCCTATGTCCGTTTGCTCTTTGTGGACTTCACATCAGCCTTCAACACAATGGTTCCTCAGACCCTGACTCTCAAACTCATTTCATTCGGACTAAATGCTTCCCTCTGCAACTGGGTCCTGAACTTAACAGACCACAGTCTGTTAAGATCCACAACATCACCTCATCCACCTTAACCCTCAGTACTGGCTCCCTCAGGGCTGCATGTTAAGTCCCACCCTGTTCACTCTGCTCACCTACTCAAAAAGGCCGTCATATTGTGAAGTTTGCAGATGACACAGCTGTGGTTGGATGCATCACAAACAGTGATGAGTCTGGCTACAGGCAGGAAGTGAAACACCTGGAAGGTTGGTGCAGAAAAAACAACCTCTGCATCAATGTAAAAAAAATGAAGGAGATGATTGTGGACTTCAGAAGAAGCCAGCATGCACTTGGTGGATCTGAGGTGGAAGTGGTCTCCAGCTACAGGTACTTGGGTGTACACCTGAATGACCACCTCACCTGGAGCAACAACACCCAGTCTGGTCAAGAAGGCACATCAGTGGCTCTACTTCCTCAGACAGCTGAGGCGAGCTGGTCTCAGAACCTCAGTTCTCAGATCTTTCTATAGATGTATGGTGGAGAGTGTCTTGTGCTCCAGCATCATCGTGTGGCATGGCAGCTGCTCTGCTGCAGACAAGAAATCTCTGCAGATGGTGGTGAAAGCTACACAGAAGATTGTTGGTGTCAGCCTCCCCACCACCACAGACATCTACACCTCTAGATGTAGAAAAAGGGCCACCTGCATCATGAAGGACCCCACCCACTCAGCACAGTCACTTTTTGTCCCGCTCCTGCAGTCTATAAAGTATAAAACCACCAGACTGAGGAACAGCTTCATTGCAGAAATGTTAAGACTATTAAAATCCACTTAGGAAACTCACACACTGCACCGAACACTTTATTACACTTCGTCACTTTAACTTTAACTTTAAATGTATGCTGCTAATGTTTATTCATTTATTCACTCATTCATATAACTTGCTGCTAATCTCCCTATGCCCTGCTCAATACTCTGAACATTGTACAGTCTAAGTTATCTACTCTTGTCCAATACTGCTCTGCATAGTGTACAGTCTATATTTACATTGTATAGTCTACATTTACATCTGTATATTTTATATTATATCTGTATATATTCATAACAAAACTTTATATTTATCAAGCTACTGCACTGGGTAAAACTGGGACCTTGGAAATGTAATTTTGTTCCACCTCATGTACTACATGTGATGTGAATGACAATAAAGTTTCCTTCATTCCTTTGTCTGGATAGGGATGAGAATATGAACTCATTAGAGCTCTTTGGACACTTTGGAGTACAATGCCAAAATAGTACCTCAGTGTGTAAAGGAGAGGGACCCCTACAATACAATTCTTCCTCCATGCAAATGCATACAATTTCCCTTGGATTCCTGGCCAGCGTTGGCAGATGGTACAGCTCAGATTTGATCTAAGCCACAGTGCATATTTAGTGGAGATCTAGTCAGAAGTCATTTGATTTGACAGACTGAGCCCTGAAGCATACTTCCAACACTGTATACTAAGTCAGATCTATATCATAGGCCCCCACACCCGGCATTAATATGCATCTCAGGTGATCCTGAATTTTGTGATCTAGAGTCACAAAATTATTGCCAAAACGCATAGCCATTCACACCTGATATTTTAAATGCATCTCCTGTGAATGCTTCTGATCACATTTCCTGCAGGGCAAATTGGGCACATTAATACTGTCACTCTGCCGCTGCTTATGTTTTGATACTGAAATGGCTAGCAAGCAGTCTCAGACTTTTCGATTGTGTGATGTTAGCCTTATGATAAACTTTTGAACAGGTGAGAGAGACTATGAAAAGCAGCTGCATTGATCTCTGTTCTTCATAACTGCCTCATGGTTATTAGTAACCTGGTTCATGTAGGTGGTGCTTTGGCTTTTGCAGACACAACAAGATGTTTTGTTGTTCACACTACAACACTATATGTGGTCATGTGCATCCCTGAAGAACTTCAAATGTGGCTGGAGTGAACAGATTAAAATACATCCTTCACTACTTGGATATAACTTTGAGAAGTCAATGTACAGCATGTATAAAAATATAAATTTATTGTCTTCTATACTGCTATACAAGCTGGACACTGATATGCCATGGATAGAGCTGCATGTATGTATGTATGTATATATATATATATTATATATATATATATATATATATATATATATACACATACACACACACACACACACACACACACACATTATATATACATATATTAGGGCTGTCAACGTTAATGCATTAATGTGATTTTAAAAAATAGTGTTGTTAAGTTCTATTTGGCCCTGTGAGTCATCCGTAGTTCATGTTGACTTGACAGTGTGCAGCATCATTAAGAGTAGAGGAGTAAAGGCTGCTTTATACTTTCAGCATTGCGTGCTGCACAAATGATGATGCAAGGTTCATGAGTTTGCACTTTTAAAATATTCATAATTGACATTTTTCACTATGCAGTGGAACCTTGACTTACGAATTTAATTCGTTCTGTGATGGAGCTCATATCACAACTTTCTCATATATCAAATTAAATTTTAACATTAAAATGAATTGAAATGCTATTAATCCATTCCAGCAACCTAAAACCACACAAATTGATATACGCCAAGTGTTTTTATATAAGAAAAATGTACTTTATAAATAACAAGTAAACATAATACATAATATATAATATATACATAATAATATATAATATATACATAATAAAATTAAGTGTAAAGCAATAAACAGTTTTTTAAGTGTATTATATGTGTATATATTAAGTGTATATAATGATGGGGCAGCCGTAGCCTAGTGGTTAAGGATCTGGTCTGGTGACCTGAAGGTTGCCAGTTCGATCCCCAGGCATTTCACGACTGAAGGGCCCTTGAGCAAGACACCTAACCCCCCAATTGTAACTCACTTTGGATAAAAGTTTCTGCTAAATGCCTCAAATATAATTGTATCTTCATCAGTGATATCTGCCTTTTTTCACCACACCTTCTTCACTTTCACTAGTAGGGCATGTCAATAAAATTCTGTCCAAAGAGCCTTGTTTCTTCCTCCATTTCAAAATGTTTAGAAATTGAATGAGACACATTTATTTACACAGCGACAAACATAGAGTTAAAAACGGAGAGAGAGCCGTTTTCTGACGTTGTGATGTCATGGGGGATCCAAAATGGCTGCCAAAATGGGAACAATGTCAACAAAGCACATGCATATCAATGCAAGACATGTCATTTTTAAAACAATCTAGGTCAACAGCTAGATACACTAGATCTTCCTAAAACTCTGCACACTGGTGTAAAGACTTGTCGGCTTTATGAAATGAGTACAATTAAACCAGGATAAAGCAGTGGAAAGCCAGAAATCAGCTGCAAAGCTAAAGTTATGGAGACTGTACAATGAGCAGACTGATTGCATGATTGTCAACATATAGACTCTACGGCGTATTTTTTTCCGACCAATATTGGCAGTATTACAGGTCTGTAAGTCATAATTGAATCATATTGATAAAATAAAACTAGTGAAAAACATGCTAAGACATTATTTTGCAGGATCCAGACTAGAAGCAGGTGATGCATAGGCCATGAAAATCTATGATAGGGTTCCTTGTAGTCGTACAGTCATACACCAACACAGTTCTGTGTTCTGCTGACCAAGTTGATAAATTTCCATTTATTGTAAACTCTATAATAGACTACATATAGACCTAGTATAAACCTATATAATAGTACTACTAGACGTCTTTGGTCTACCAAATGGAATTGGAAACAAGAACTGTGCTTTGTGCTTTTGTACACAAATGCCGAAAATGGGATCAAAAATGTCAGCTGGTGGTTTTATTTTCTTTCTAAAAAGTCAAGACCGTCTACCTGCAGCAAAGTGACTGTTTATTACATAACTTTGGCGATACGTTTTGAATTTTCTTTCCTGCATAAATTGACTTAATTCTAAAAAAAATTAATATTATAGGCTTACTTACCTATGGAAGGATATTCCAGACCCCTTTTAGTGCTTATTTGTGCAGTTGTAACATGCACATGACTCTGGCATGCTGTACTTGAGTTTTTTGTCTTTAGTTTTGAACCAGTTCTACTGTTTTTTATAATGGCGTCTACTCCATGGAAACACACGATCACGTGACCAGTGCTCTTTCTCTGTTTTTAACTCTATCAGCCGTTTCACGCAATGATCTATATTACTGGATAGGACACACGTGACTTTTGAACGCGCCGGCATGGAGCCTCCATGTTGTGTGGAAGCAGGGCAAGATCGGAAGGAAGACAGTGTTTACAAACAACGAAAGGGCTGCAATGTTTTGTGTTTTAGCGCTTTACTTATTGTAATTCTGTCAGCAGAGACCAGGCCCCCCCAGCACTATGTCGTTAAAAAGACGTTGAAAAAACGTCCAGGCTGTTTGTTGAAACTACGTTCCATTTTAGTTAAAAGTGAAAGGTGAAAAGACGTCTTTTTCTAGTGGTTGAAAAGACGTTTATGTGAAGACGTATTTCCAGCATCTATTTTAGGTCTTTTTCTAGTGGTTGAAAAGACGTTTATGTGAAAACGTATTTCCAACGTCCATTTTGGGTTGAAAGTGAAAGGTGAAAAGACGTCTTTTTGT
>BRDA01048409.1:0-12537 GCA_036984385.1 Crenuchus spilurus | reverse complement strand
AAAAGACGAACGCAACCAAGGTTGCCAGGTTTGTGAAAATGCATTCACTGGTAAACCTTCCAAGGGGGGATACAGGGATTTTTGCACTAAATAGAAAAGAAAATGAACAATATGATTTATTTTTTATGCTTTTGTGATTGGGTGCTTTAGATTTTATCAATAGATAGATAGATAGATTTTATTTAGATAGTATCAGCTTGTGTATGGCAGTTTTCTGGCTGGAGGATATGGGGGATCTGGCAACCCTGAACGCTACTCCGTAAACAGAGCTGGTCGTCAATAATCCTCGTGGACATGAGTGACATGAACGTTAGAGTACCGCAGAAATCCATCGAAGAAAGATTGAGAGACGTCCTAACGTTAGGATAGATACTTTCCCTTCCCTTAGTTAACATGCCGAGGCCCAGGCCGGATAGCACTGTGTAGGCCGTAGGTTGGGAGGCGAGGACGGATGATAGGCTGACGTCTATTTTTGACGTCTATCCTAGCCAACCGGCCACGGCAATTTTTAAAAGTTACGCAATAAAACGCATCCTGCCACCTTTGAAAGTTCACCCGTGACTGGATTTTCAACAAAACAATTTGGCGTGAAAAACCGCGAACCTGTCAACTCATACATAATTAAGTAAATGCTATAGTCTTATATACAGAAAACAATGAAAAATAAATACAAAAGACTAATGAAATGGATAAATAAACATTTAACATCACTCTTATAGGTTTACAGTATGTTTTTGAGTGTGCCGGTGTGGTCCAGCTGCAGCTTTTGTTTTGTACACCCGTTCCCAGCTGCTATTTGTTTTCACACCAGTCGGTAGCGTTGGGCCGTCATTTTAAATTGTTTACTTGTTTTGGAGTGTTATCAAAGAGAGACAAAGACAGAGAAACAAAGGCAAAATGAACGACAAAGGCATGTGTGAGTGATGAACGTGTGGGTGAGTGACAAACGTTTGAGTAGATGCTTTGTTTTGCAAAATTAGCAGCGAGTCACGTGGGTGGCGGTTGAATGATAAATGGGACAAAATTTCCCACAAAAAGTAGAAGATAACAGGATTTTACCATGACTAGAGCAAATGATAACAAGGTTCCAGTGTAATGTAACAAGAGGCCATGGTCAGTTTTTTAAAGCCTGAAACCCCACATCCTGCAACACATTAGCACAATTCAGTGTACAAGATCGCGAACCTGGCAACTTTTGTTGCTGCCAGGGCCTCCCTCCTTTTTCACAGGTCCCTGAATAGAATACCTGATTAAAATATGTAAATAAATTAAGAGATCATATAGACCAATTGATACATTTATTTTTTAAAATTTAAGTACTTTTTTTTAATGTAGTGAATAAAATACAGATTATTCTTTTGAAATGTAGTGAGAAAGTAAAGCTATTAAGTGACAGAAATACTAAAGAACATATACCTAAAAATACTTTATTCAATACAGAAATGAATAATGATGGCTTCCTGTCATGATGTGCAAGTCTACTGAAGTCTTCACACATTTACATGTATTTGTTTTTATCATGATTTATTAAAATGAAAAGTCAGAATTGCTCACTGAAAACAGTAGATATGCATTCCCTGAACATGAATGAATAAAAAATGCCTTTTAGCTAAAATTTTTCTCAAAACCATGGTTTCAGACATCAGGCAGTGCATTAATAACCATTTTATGTAACAATGTTTAATAAACAATTCCGTTTACTGGTTTTCTCTAAAATGACTTTGTCGACATCTTAAATATTTATTTATGTCACAATAGAAGATTTTTTTTTTTCAGAATAACTATTAGTTTGATTATTGTTTATTGTGCTCTAGGCCGGACAATGACCCGGAAAGATTTGGCTTTCAGGACCACAGTAGCCACACCCCTTAGGTCAGGAAGCTCTTCTGAGTTTTCAGGAAGAAACTGGAAGTCCCGGAGCAGGTAAGCTGTGAACAGGAACAGCTCCATTTTGGCTACAGACTCGCCGAGGCAGAGTCGGGCTCCACATCCGAAAGGCATCAGCGCCTGCAAGGAACCCCCACCACCCTCCAAAAAACGCTCTGAAATGAAGACCATCACCATCACTCACACCAGCAGATTACACTCCTCAGATCTTTCATAAACATCATGTACTTCTTACCTGGTCTGAAGCTGTATGGATCAGTCCACACCTCCGGATCATGATGAGCTCCAAACAGATTTGGAATTATTACCGTGTTCTTGGGAATGAAATATCCAGCAATGCTAAACAGACAATTACACCTCATTTACTTACCACGTACACTGAAAGACAACAAGCTGTTTACACCATGAATCAGTGTGAGCACTGTCATTCTGAACAGTGATCTGGTCATTCTGGATAGTGATCTGGTCATTCTGAACAGTGATCTGGTCATTCTGAACAGTTTATGGTCATTTGGACAGTGCCTGGTCATTCTGGAAAGTGATCTGGTCTGTCTGAATAGTGATCTGGTCATTCTTAATGGTTTATGGTTATTTGGACAGTGCCTGGTCTTTCTGGAAAGTGATCTGGTCATTCTGAACAATGATCTGGACATTCTGGAAAGTGATCTTGTCATTCTGAACATTTGCTGGTTATTCTGAACTGTGATCTGGTCATTCTGAACAGTGATCTGGTCATTCTCAACATTGATCTGGACATTTTGAACAGTGATCTGGTCATTTTTTAACATTGACTGGTCAATGTGAACAGTGATTTGGTCATTCTGAACTGTGATTTGGTCATTCTAAACAGTGCCTGGTCATTTGGACAGTGCCTGGTCATTCTGGAAAGTGATCTGGTCATTCAGAACAATGATCTGGTCACTCTGGAAAGTGATCTGGTCATTCTGAACATTGTCTGGTCATTCTGAACAGTGATCTGGTCATTCTGAACAGTGATCTGGTCATTCTGAACATTGATTGGTCATTCTGAACAGTGATCTGGTCATTCTGAACATTGACTGGTCATTCTGAACAGTGATCTTGTCATTTTGAACAGTTTATGGTCATTTGAACAGTGACTGCTCATTCTGAACAGTGATCTGGTCATTCTGAACAGTAATCTGGTCATTCTGAATATTGTCTAGTCATTATGAACAGTGATCTGGTAATTTTTGAACATTGATTGGTCATTCTAAACAGTGTTCTGGTCAATCTGGAAATAGATTTGGTCATTCTGAACATTGACAGGTCATTCTGAACATTGACAGGTCATTCTGAACAGTGATTTGGTCATTTTGAACAGTGATCTGGTCATTTGGAATGGTTTTTGGCCATTTGGACAGTGATCTGGTCAATTCAGTACCTGCTGTCTTTGTTGGCCTTGTGTGGAACAGCAAGTGGAGCAACGGGTCTCAATCGGAGAACTTCATTAATTAATGCACACAGAAAGGGCAGTCTGTGTCTGTCACTGTAGCAAGGATACTGTCCTTTTAACACACTGCACAACTCCTCATATACAGCAGTCTGAACCTATGGATGGGCAGGAAGGTAAGAGTATGAGTATGAACATCACTTACATCACTTTGTTTATATACTTTGATTATATACTGTATATACATAAATACATACATACAGTGAATTATATATATATATATATATATATATAATACACTGCTCAAAAAAAAAATAAAGGGAACACTAAAATAGCACATCCTAGATCTCAATGAATAAAATATTCCAGATGAAAATCTTTATTTATTGCACAGTGGAATGCATTGAGAACAAAATAACATAAATGTTCAATGTAAATCAAGATGGAGGCCCTTGGAGGTCTGGATTTGGAATCATACTCAAAATCTCATACCACCCTCGTGGAGTCTGTTTCTGACAGTTTGAGCAGAAACCTGGATATTAGTGGTCTGCTGGAGGTCATTTTGCAGGGCTCTGGCTCTGCTGCTGCTGTTCCTCCTTGCACAAAGGAGGAGGTAGCGGTGGGTTGTTACTCCTACGGCCCCCTCCATGTCTCCTGGTGTACTGGCCTGTCTCCTGGTATCTGCTCCATGCTCTGGACACTGTGCTGACAGACACAGCAAACCTTCTTGCCACAGCTCATATTGATGTGCCATCCTGGATGAACTGCACTACCTGAGCAACTTCTGTGGGTTGTAGACATCGCCTCATGCTACCTTTATGGTGAGAGAACTGACAGAATGCAAAAGTGACCAAAACATCAGGCAGAAAGGATGAGAACAGAGAAAAGGTCTATGGTCACCACCTGCAGAACCACTCCTGTATAGGGGTTGTCTTGGTAATTGCCTCTCATTTCTACCTGTTGTCTGTTCCATTTGCACAACAGCAGGTAAAGTTGATTCACAGTCAGTGTTGCTTCATAACTGGACAGGTTGGTTTCACAGAAGTGTGGTTGACTTGGAGTTACATTGTGTTGTTTAAGGGTTCCCTTTATTTTTTTGAGCAGTGTATATAAAATGATCTATACTATATTCTCCTCTGTAGTTCTATTTTAAAGTAATCTATAATATTTGATTTTTACTATATTGCACATAAGTTTTGTCAAACAAAAAATTTACTCAGTAGTAATATGTAAAATGACTGCAAAACTGACTAAGAAAATAAACTACTTTAACTTAAAGCCTTAATGAATCCTCAAGTTATCACGTAATGCAGTCCGGTCCTCTCATTACCTCTGGTCTATGTAAGAGGAAGGCCACGGTCCAGCAGAGCCAGGCTGCAGTGGTCTCTGTGCCTCCTATCAGCAGGTCCACTATGGTCATGTGCAGCTGAGTCTCTGTCAGAGTCTGCAAAGGACAAATTTAAATCACCGATGTCGGTGAGCATTGAATTTTCCTCATTATATCTCCACCCTTTCAGTCTACAGCAGTTTAGCCCCACCCATTCATCCTGAAGTACTTTAGCTCCACCCATTCAACCAATGGCAATTTAGCTCCACCCATCCATTCAGCCCACTCTTGTCTACAGCATTGTAGCTCCATCTATTCAGCCTACAACAGTACGGTCCACCCATTCCCTTTTACTGTAAGTGTTTCTGTGTTGGTCTGCATTTTAAATGAGGCACAATACCAGGCACCCAGTCACCACAGAAGTATAGTAATAAATATTTCAGTCTATCAATAAAAGAATATCATCAGTTCCTTGCACATTGGTCAGAAAGGATAATTAAAAGCAGTATAATAGTGCAATTATAGAGTATAATGATATTGACCATTTTGTGTTCTATTTCCTCTTTAGATTTGAGGCACTGTAGAAGTGAGGCAGTGAGGCTTCCTCCTTGACCTCCACGTTTCTGCTGGAGGAACACAGCATAGACATCAGATTACTTCACAAATCAGGAGAATGTAATGTATTCTGCTTTTGAGCACTTTGACATGATAAGACATACCTTAAACTCTTCCAGGTGGGCTCTGATTAACTGGTCTCGCTTTAAAACCTCATTCAAAAGGCGAGAAAATGGAGGATTGGGCAACCTCTGAAAGGAGAATAGTGTGTATTAGAGCAGAATGACCACACTGTGGTGGGTCATTATTTTGCACTCTAATTCTGTATAGTGTTAGTGTTGTACTCTGAGCAGAGAGAAAGAGTCCAAGGCTGAGATCCACGGAGAACCCCAAAGAGAAACAATCTCATTTAGACATCTGTGCAGGTTCTGCAGTTCTGCAGAGTTCTTCTCATACTGAGAGAGAGAGAGAGAGAGAGAGAGAGAGAGAGAGAATATTACCTCTGCTGACTGTAGGATTCTCTGTGGTTCTTTATGTACGTCAAAGCTAAACAATAAAAAGGAATAATATTTCAAATAAAGTACACATTCAGTGTGTTTTTTATTATTTAAAAATGTTCTGCATTGTAGATTAATACTAAAGTCATCCAAACTATGAGTAAATACATCTGTAATTATTTAGTAGTTAAAACAGTGTTAAACAAACCAGAATATGTTTATATTTGACATTCTTCACAGTATGACATGACTTGCATTTCTTGCCTCTTAATGTGTTTGAGACAGTTGTGTGTCTACTTTGAAGAATCTAAAACATGTTTTGGTTTGTTTAACACTTTTAAGTTTACTACATGATTAATTATGTGCTCAGTCATAGTCTGAATGACTTCAGTGTTAATTTATAATGTAGGAAAAAATAAAATAAAATAAAAACATTGACTGAGTTGGTGAGACTTTTGACTGGTACTGTAAATGAATTCTTTCACTAGAAGCCCATTTAAACAAACAAAAGATCTCTGATTTTGGACACACTATGAGGCGTTCAGATGAAAACACAGTTATGTATACAATGTTTTTTATGTAACAAATGTATACAATGTAAGAAGAAGATGAACCCTGGTATGAACTTTGGTCCAAACTTTCAGGTGAGAAAACACCCATGACATATTTTATGTGTCCCAAAAATTATATCTAATTATACAACAGAGAGTTAATCTAACTGTAAAAGTAAAAGTAATCTGACTGTGGTTGTGTAAATACAGTGGACTGTTACTAAACTGATTTTCCAAAAGCCAATGTGGTGATGATGTTACTGGCTGCTACAGTAAAGTCTTCAGACAAATCTACTGCTTTCTCCCTGTAATCCAGCAACACCTGTTGGAGATACAAATAACAGCATTCAGTAGTTCATATAATCTACTTGATCATTCCAACAGACTGTAATACTCTAAATATATCACCTTTTTAATTTATAAAGTGCTCTATAATGTTCTATAATGTTCATATGATCCACACAGTCATTCTGACAGACTGTAATACTCTACAGGAAGTGTAGGGGGCGATATGACTTCTATTGTTTATTTATAAAGTGCTCTATAATGTTCTATAATGTTCATATGATCCACACAGTCATTCTGACAGACTGTAATACTCTACAGGAAGTGTAGGGGGTGATATGACTATTGTTTTTCTATTGCGTACCTGTTTGAGGTGTAGTGCTTGCTTTTCTACTAAGGAATGCAGACAGTCCACAGTACAGCGCTGCAATGCATTATGGGCAAGACGACGATGGGCTTTCCACTCCTCACTGTAATCACCCAGAGAGATGTTCTGCCCACCACTTGACACTTGATGACCTGAGAGACACAGGTAAAGGACACACATTTTGGACAGTGTCTCACCTGAGCTTATAGTTTATACTTCAACAGCCTGTCTCACTCCCTGCCTGTCCATCACTCAAATATCTATACATATCTGTCTCTGGTAGCAATAGTCAGCAAACTGACTTTCTGTCTGTCTGTCTGTGTCCATCCATCTCTATACATCATAATATCAGATGAGTGGAGGAACTGTTACCCGTGTATGAATGAGGTCTTCCTGCGAACACTGACCACTTTTTGACCAGGGCCTCTCGGATAACCTCACTGCTGTTCAGAATCACCATAGCTGTGTAAAAGGTAACAGGATACCTGCTTTAGTAAAAGTGAATTAAAATAGTGAAATTTGGTTAAAAGTAATCTTAAATAGAAAATGAGAATTATTCACTGGTGCTGCCACAGTAGAGACGGTAGATTTTTCCATAGCGATGAGCCAGTGTAGTGAGGTGAATGGGCAGGTGGTCTCGGGTCAGGTCCAGCATGTTTCCCAGCAGAGGGAGAGTAGGGGGTCCGGGGAGAGATGGAGAGAGAGAGCGAGGGAACAGCAGGGAGAGGAGAGGCTTGGATACAGCAGCTAAACAAATAATAGTGTTTTACTGTAAATTTTATTGATAACTAAATAAAAAACTTAATTTGACACAAAATAAATCAAAGTGGATACTAAACTATTCTTTGTGGCTACTGAATGAATCAGAGCAGATACCGAATAATTGATAGTGAATACTGAATAATTCTGTATACTTTAATTGCTCAAAAGTTGCTCTTTACACCGCGTTCCAAATTATTATGCAAATTGGATTGAAGTGTCATAAAGATACATTTTTTTTTTTCTCAATTAAACTCATGGATAGTATTGTGTCTCAGGGCTCTTTGGATCACTGAAATCAATCTCAGACACCTGTGACAATTAGTTTGCCAGGTGAGCCTAATTAAAGGAAAACTACTTAAGAAGGATGTTCCACATTATTAAGCAGGCCACAGGTTTCAAGCAACATGGGAAAGAAGAAGGATCTCTCTGCTGCCGAAAAAAGCGTCAAATAGTGCAATGCCTTGGACAAGGTATGAAAACATTAGATGTTTCACGAAAACGTAGGCGTGATCATTGCACTGTAAAGAGATTTGTGGCTGATTCAGAGCAGACAGGTTCGTGCAGATAAAGGCAGAATGATGAAGGTTTCTGCCAGGCAAGTTCATCGGATTAAGAGAGCAGCTGCTAAAATGCCATTAAAAACCAGCAAACAGGTATTTGAAGCTGCTGGTGCCTCTGGAGTCCCGCGAACCTCAAGGTGTAGGATCCTTCAAAGGCTTGCTGTAGTGTGTAAACCTACTATTCGGCCACCCCTATCCAGTGCTCACAAGCAGAAATGGTTGCAGTTGGCCCAGACATGCATGAAGACTAATTTCCAAACAGTCTTGTTTACTGATGAGTGTTGTGCAATCCTGGATGGTCCAGATGGATGGAGTAGTGGATGGACACCATGTCCCAATAAGGCTGCGACGTCAGCAAGGAGGTGGCGGAGTCATGTTTTGGCCAGAATGATGGGGAGAGAGCTGGTAGGCCCCTTTAGGGTCCCTGAAGGAATGAAAATGACCAAAGAAGAAATGTACAAAAAGAAGAACCGTGCCTTCTGGAGCAAAATCATCTTCATGCATGACAATGCACCATCTCATCCTGCAAAGAATACATCTGTCATTGGCTGCTATGGGCATAAAAGGAGAGAAACTCATGGTGTGGCCACCATCTTCCCCTGACCTCAACCCTAAAGAGAACCTTTGGAGTATCATCAAGCAAAAGATATATGAGGGTGGGAGGCAGTTCACATCAAAACAGCAGCTCTGTGAGGCTATTCTGACATCATGCAAAGACATTCAAGCAGAAACTCTCCAAAAACTCACAAGTTCAATGGATGCAAGAATTGTGAAGGTGATGTCAAAGAAGGGTTCCTATGTTAACATGTAACTTGGCCTGTTGGGATGTTTTTGATTGAAATAGCTTTTGATTTCAGTGAATGTGACCTCCTAATGCTGCAAATTCAAGAAATGACCATTTTCAGTTCTTTACAACCTATAAAATGTTTTGAAACTCTGCTGTGCATAATAATTTGGAACAGTGCATTTTGACTTTTTTTATTTTTGAAAAATATACTGTTATCATTGGGAGGTTTGTTCAATAAAATTCAATTTATACTCTAATGGGTGATGACTTTTATTATACTGGCTCATTTGCATCGACCATTTAGGAAAATCAGGGAAAAATATCATTTGCATAATAATTTGGAATGCATTGTAATATCTCAGAAGACTATATTGTAGAACCTTGCAAAACTCCTTAGGAGAAATAGCATGAGACAAATGGGAGACATGAAATATTTCTGCTGATATAAACATTACATTCATTCAAAACATCAGAACTGAGAAGCCTCTTAGTCCTGGTTGAGAAATGATTAAGTTCATAATGCTATTCTTGTCTTTATTAAACATGAGTGTTATTATCAAGCAACTCTGAGCACAACGTGAGGCTACACTGAGATCTGGAATAAAACTCAAGAAGAGACACAGGAGTACTGACTTCTATTTCTCAGGAGACACATCTGAGCAGCAGATATGAGACTTAAGATAAAGCCTGTCTGGTTTCTTTGCTGTCTATTAGAAAATACTGAGATATTAAGGAGATCTTCTTACCTGCAGACTGACTGCTTGTTTTGCCATCACTGTGACTTTGCTGGTAACATTGTCTTGAAAGATGAACAACTAGCATCCACAAAATGAACAGCAGTGCAGCTGTTAATACACTCAGTACTGACACATACATACTCAGTGACAATTGTTCTGCAGTCTAAAACTACCTCCTGTTTTTATCTTCTCTTGCCTCCACCCATGTCCACCGTTTCAGTGTTATCTGTCCATCCTCTTAACAGATCAAGGATGGCTAAATATTGTTTTGGCCTTCACATCAATGTCTTTCAGAGGAAGGTGAATAAACAATGATTCTGTTCATGTGAGCAGCAACTAGAGCTGAATAAAAGTAGATCAAGGATGATTAAATCAAAAGAGCTGACATAATCCCCAAATATTAAATTAAGTATTTTGTCATTGTATTGAATAATCTACTGATCTGATTCAGTAATTGTGAATAAACACAAAGAAATGTTAGATAAACAGAGCTGTAGATTATTCTAAAATTACTCAGAAAGCAGAAGAACATCAATAATTAATATCTAATTACATTAATATCTAGAATGAAACTCTAATAACTAATATCCAGAATGAAGATCTATTAATGTTAATATCCAGAATGAAGCTCTAATAACATTAATATCCAGAACAAAGCTGTTATAACTAATATCCAGAATGAAGATCTAATTACGTTAGTATCCAGAACGAAGATCTAATAACATTAATATCCAGAATGAAGATCTAATTATGTTAATATCCAGAATGAAGATCTAATAACATTAATATCCAGAATTAAGGTTTAATAACATTAATATCCAGAATGAAAATCTAATAACATTAATATCCAGAATTAAGATCTAATAACATTAATATCCAGAATGAAGATCTAATTATGTTAATATCCAGAATGAAGATCTAATAACATTCAAATCCAAAATGAAGATCTAATAAAATTAATATCCAGAATGAAGGTCTAATAACAATATCCAGAATGAAGATCCAATTATGTTAATATCCAAAATGAAGATCTAATGATGTTAATATCCAGAATGAAGGTCTAATGACATTAATATCCAGAATGAAGATCTAATAAAATTAATATCCAGAATGAAGATCTAATGAAATTAATATCCAGAATGAAGATCTAATAACATTAATATCCAGAATGATAATCTATTAACATTAATATTCAGAATGAAGATCTAATAACATTAATATCCAGAAAGAAAATCTAATAACATTCATATCCAGAATGAAGATCTAATAACATTAATATCCAGAATGAAGATCTAATAACATTAATCAGTAGTGTTGGTAACGGAGACTGTCTTTTCAGATTTGAGCTATACCAATTGATTGATACTTTTAACACAGATGAGGAGCATTATTTTCACAGTGGGCCATGTAGCAACATTTTAGCTATGGTTTCTATGGTAGTTTGTGATACCTTCATTGAGATCTGGATGAAGTTTGAGAAGGTTAAGAGAAGTTTTGGTTTTATTTTACAGAACAGTACAGTCTGCTATATTTCCTAGGTTTATTAAAGATCATTATATGGTTGCTACAGTGTTCCAGATCATGAATGCACAGTATTGTATGAGTCTTCTCCGGCTCTCTGTGTGCTTTATTGTTTAACTTAAACGACTGAACTTCAGCCTGACTTATTGCCTCAAATCCTTGACACACAAGAAGCCATTCATTTGGAATAAAGTGGTGATTCAGCATTTATCATGAATGTAGTGTGACATGGTTGTAAAGCTGAAGAGCTAATCAAAGAAGTACAGTGTAATTGCCAGTGGATTCCTGTTCATAGCCAAACCACTGTCCAGAAATGGATCTGCTCTTCAAACCACACGTTAGTAAAATGTTATATGGAAAATAGCTTGTTTGTTCAGTTTCATCCATGTTTCTGTAACTGATACCTGCTGTTTCATTCACATAGAGGCATTGCTTTATGTTTAACTGCTGACCATAATAAAGGACTTGTTCATTCAAAAATAATACTCAACACCTACCTCATACATACAGTACCAGTCAGAAGTGTGGACACACCGTCTGGACATTCAGTGGTTTTTCATTATTCAAAAATGTTCTGCATTGTAGATTAATGATAAAGTCATCAGAACGATGAAGAAATACATAATTACTTAGTAAACAAAACAGTGTTAAACAAACCAGAATATGTTTATATTTGACATTCTTCACAGTAGGCACCTCTTGTTTAGATGCAGCTTTCTTGGCATTTTCTCAGTCAGCTTTATGAGGTAGTCACCTGGAATGGCTTTCAGTTAACAGCTGTGTCTTGTCAAAAGTTCATGACTTGCATTTCTTGCCTCTTAATGTGTTTGAGACATCAGTTGTGTGTCTACTTTGAAGTAAAATCTAAAACATGTTTTGGTTTGTTTAACATTTTTAAGTTTACTACGTGATTCATTATGTGTTCACTCACAGTCTGGATGACTTCAGCATTAATTTACAATGTAGGAAATAATAACAAATAAAAACATTTAAAAGAAGGTTTGACTGGTACTGTAGTCCATTTTATTTTAGTGCTGCATTTGTTATGCTATTATAGCTTTACTGAGACTAGTATTCAAATATGGCAGATGCAGCATTCTGCTACACAAGTTTTACTTAATGTTTTAATCATTTTATAATTTTTTACTGTAAAATTTGGTCCATAAAATATATAGTATGAGGTCAGAAATGTACTCAGTGTTCGGACCATACGTTGAACAGATGCATTAATATTGGCATACAGCATGTGGCCTCAACATTTGGAGCAGAATTGACGCTATGTACTCAGCC
>BRDA01048406.1:1000-11366 GCA_036984385.1 Crenuchus spilurus | reverse complement strand
TAGGAACGTTGGCGTCAGCTGGAGATGGAGGAGAGGAGATTGTGGAGAAGGCGCTGCTTAGTTCCTGCAGTAATTGTCATATTTTTGCATATTTTTAATGCAGGTGAACGTTTTATGCTGAGCTGTGTTCTATTTTGAGCTCAGTCTATTTTAGCCTATTTCAGAGTGTAGTAGTGAAGGCTGGGAGCTGTAGGATCACTTCCCTGCTGTGAAGAGGGCATGTAGAGATGGCATGTCAGTGGTGATGGGCAGATCTTGAAAAAGGAAGGAAGATAACAGGTACTTTGTATTGATGTCCACAGGGCAATTTTTCTCTGGGTTTTATCCATCTGGACTGAATATACACACACAAGCACACAAGGGGCAAGAGAGCAGCCACTTGTTGCAGTGCCCATGGAGCAGTTTGGGGTTAGGTGCCTTACCTGAGGGCACTTCTTCCTGGTTATTGTCAGAAAATGCTGGGTGGATGTACAGGTGTTGGTGTGTGTGCTGGATGTGGTGTGGATTGTCCATAGAGAACGTGATGATGAAGGTCCTGTACTACTGCCTGTTCAGTAGCCTGTTGGCCTGGGGAAGGAAGCTGTCTCTGAACTGGCTAGTTCTGGATTTTATGCTTCTGTATCTCCTGCCACCTGGCAGCTGAGAGAACAGACAGTGGCTTGGGTGGGTGGAGTCTTTTAGAATCCTCCTGTTCTTCCTCAGGCAGCAGCTGGTGGTTTATGGGATAATCTTTATTAAGTATTGTTTTATTTCAATATTTTTTAAGAATGCTCACCATGGGGGGTCTGTTTGCCATGACCAATCCAGCAACGGCAGATGAAGGTCCCTCTCTCCCTCCCATATACCATATTTCCATACACTGTAAAAAAAAAAAAAAAAAAAAAGTCACCAACTAAAAAAATCTTAGTGACCCGTTGAACCTATTTTTTTTATGTTGGTCTAATTTAAGTTCTGCAAGACACATATTTCAAGTTCTGCTGACAATCCTAGAATTTACGTCCAATTAAAGAAAATAAGTTGAGTCAATCAAATGTTATAAATGTGATTGACTCAACTTATTGTCTTTAATTGGATGTAAATTCTAGGATATATTTTTTTTACAGTGTAGTAATGTGGAAAAACAAGGGAGAACAGGGAGCTTATAATTCCCAATAATAATAATAATAATAATTAATAATAATAATAATAATAATAATAATAATAATAATAATAATAATAATAATTATTATTATTATTATTATCATCATTATTATTATACAATTACTTATCTACTAATATACATATATGGTTGTTAGTTGAGTTAAGTTTTTTGCTACTCTACCCATCTCTTTTAAAGTTTAATAATAAAACGCTTCCGCTCCGAGCGTTGTGACCGAACTGTCAGCTTTGTCAGCAGCGCCATCTAGTGATGACTGTGTCAGTAACGTCTTCTTCTTAACACTCAGCGGTGTTCTCAGACACTATAAGTGCATCCAGAACATATGAACATTGTGAATAAGTTAGTTGTTTTTCATAATTCAACAAACTCTATTTTATATACATTAAAGTTATTTTATGTTTTAAAGTTGATCAGTATGACTTAGCTCAAGAAAGTCAGAAATCCAGAATCTGAAATAATTAGAATATTTCTGAGTGATTTACTATTCAGATGGTCAACATTAAACTAAAAGGGCACAAATAAACATTTTCCACCACATTCTAGTGTTTTTAAATGCACATTAAACACAGTAGATGGTGTCGTACAGAGTCTCAGCACTTCAAGCTGCTGGTGTTAGAGTTGCAGTTTGCCTACCAAAATGCCGGCGCAATGTTTTTATGATGTAATCGATTACTATCCATTGTTAAAATGTAGTAGATTGGGTGGTACTCCTGATACTCAAGCTTTTGTATTATTTATTTGTAAAAGAAAATATGGAACCTTTCCATCTGTGGTTTCACACTGGCAGCAGCTTTTCACCTCGCGTTGTCCATTGATTAGGAGTTAGCCGATGCCTGTTCATTGATTAGCCAAACCAGTGTAGGAATCAGGGCAACCAAAAGTCAGAACAGGATTAGCAAGTTACAATGAGGAATTAACCTGTGAACAGCCATGATCACAGTGTATTTTAGCATCTTATTTAGCATTCCCTACACTGAAGACTAGGCCTGGGCAATAAACCGAAAATTTACCGATACTGAAATTTATGACAATAACTGATATGTGTATTTGTGTGTGAGAGAGATTTTTCCCATGTCGGTATTTTTGGTGTCTTAAAAAAATGAAAAGTCGTTTTGTCTTTTTTGTCAGCTACGTTCATGTTCCTTTAAGATGCTGCTCTCCGTAGGGCAGCCTTTAGTCACGTCACTACAGGCTACCCTATCAGTGCAGGCCCTACGGAGAATGGTCTGACTGCAGAGCTGCAGAGTCACGGATTTACGGCAGCAGTTTTACGCCAGTGGCAGCGTATATGCGATAAAACACATGTAAACTGCGAATGTTAAAGGAGGTTTGCGATGTTATATGTGTTGCAATGCATATTTCCATACAAGAAGGAAGATTGTTGCCAACATATGAGATATGTGACACATGCTGCGACAAATATCATTGTCCATTTTGCTACATAGATTATTATAAGCCAACATCAGCCAGTAAACTTAGGAGTCATCTCAAAATACATTTTAACTGAGCAGTCCAGCATGAAGGTAAGTCAGTTAACTCAACAATAACAGTCTTTTGACACAACAGTACAGCATAGGTTGTAAAATAAGTCGCACAATATCTAACATACAATAGTTATCTACAATGCCGAACATGTCATAGCTGTATATAATTATATAAATATCAGACTAATTATATAAATATCAGACTTTGTAAACTGCACATATGATTAAGCGTCAAATTACAAAACGGTATACTCAACAGGGTTTATATACCTTGTTGTTATTTGAGGCTTAATCATATTTATATAATTTTATACATTGTTAGATATTGTGCAATTTATGTGTACTGTTGTGTCAAAAGCCGGTTACTGTCATTACTAAGCCTTTCAGAGACCTACAATTATTTTTATGGCCCCACACTTTATAGAATTTATTTTCTCATGTTTCAGGATACACTATTCACTGATGTGGCTTAGGGTGCAGGACACAACTCCATTACCACTGCATATACTGTCAGTCAATGGTGCTGCGTAAAGAAGACTTTGAAAGCCATTTGATTGTGTGTAAGACTAAACAATCAACCACAACACCTCTGTCAAAGCCATGTTCTACAAGTCCCAAGCTGTGCCCACCTAGTGCTGAGCCATGCAGGCCCAGTACCAGGCTGTGCCCACTAGGGGTGCTGGAAAAAATCGCTTTGAGCTCGAATCGCGTTTCTAACTTTGAACGATTCAGAATCGAATTTTGTTTTCAAAAAATAGATTTTTTTTTGCGGGTGCGGATGTGCCTTCTCAGCCACCGTAGTGCTAGGGAAAACAAGGAAGCAGCATGGGCTATGTACAGGCATGCAAACCAAGCTGCGGTCTTTGAAATCAACCATTGGGAAACACTTTGGATTTTACCGTCAACCCGGCCCGGGTAAGAAAGGACTTGACGTGACTCATGCGATTTCCAGAGATTGCAACGGTAAAGTATTTTGTTCGGATATGAAAGAATTGGGAAAAAAAATCAATTTGTGACCCCAAGAATCGATTCCAGATCGATTTGTTTGATTCCCAAAGATTCGCAGCCCTAGTGCCCACTCGGTGTAAAGCTGCATGCACCCAGTGCAGATCTGTGCCCACCCAGTGTAAAGCCCAGTACCAAGCAGTTCCCACCCAGTGCAGAGCTGTGTCCACCCAGTGCCAAGCCATGTCCACTCAGGGCAGAAGAAGACCTGGGAATTTATGCACTCAAAAGAAGAGTTTGCGTGAGATCTGTTGTCCGGGAAAAATGTCCTACGTGCAAAGTTCTTATGAACTGATGCAACATCAGAAAGCATATTGACCATAAACATAGAAAGCAGGAGCTTTTTGATGTAAATTCTAAATACCACCTCAGGAGTGAGTGTATTGATGAGGTTAATGGTGTCTTTTCTGTCTAAGACATTTTCTTCATTTATTTATGCTTTAAAGTGAATTAAAGTGGTAATAAAAAGGGAATTGTACCATCAATATAACTGGCTGTGAAGTAAGTATTTATGTTGGCCTAACGCATTCTTTATTTTTGGGGTATGTGTGTATTAGTATTATCGTCCATTTATCGTTATTGTGGTGAACTGCTCCATATATCGCAATATTGATTTTAGGCTATATCGTCCAAGCCCTACTGAGGACTACTCACCACAACACACAAAGCGTCATTTCTTTATGTACTGATAAAGCTTTAACGATACATTGTACAATACCTGGAGGTTTGAAACAGTCGTGATCGATTTCTCCATCACTATAGTAGCTGCAGAGCCGTTTCAGGGTAGTGGTGATAAAGCAGGTACCACCCTGTTCGATGCGCATTGGTAACTGCTGCATTGCCTTGCTCCTAATTTGCATAAAGTTAAACTTTGCTTGACTTTGTTGCATCACCCACTTCATGTTGCCAACCTTCGCGCTGTCTCCTGTCACCAGACATCACAGCTCTCATTGAAAGTGAATGACTCTGGTGTAAATGAAGGGTAAGTCACTGGGTTTGTCTTCTTTTACTAAGTGCAAGGATGTGTCCAATCATCTGCAGCGATTCAGCAATAGCTTTGATCTGATTGTCATACAGACTTCAGACCTGTTGAATGCTAGTTTGTGCTAACAGCAGTAAACTGTGTGTGTTATCAGAACTTACCTCATCTGCACATCCATCAACGTCCAACTCAGACCCCTTCTCTTAAAGTAGGGATGGGGAACCGAGGCCAAGTGTCCAGCACAGTTTCTCTGTTCTAAACCAGCCAATTATCTGGCAGTTCCTCCCATCTGTTCTAAAAGGTGCACTGCAGGCTGGTGTCAGCATTACATTACCCAGAATCTTTGGGCCTCCCTGCTCTCAGCCGAAGCTCTTTCAGGTCTCTGAGGTGTTTGAACCGCAGTTTGCATTCATTGATCAGTGAGTTGTGTATGTTGGAAACCCACCGACAGCAATGAATGTTTATCGCAGCCATTAGAGCGGGTGACACGCACCCTTAGTGGATGTTCAGAGGAGCTTCCCCAGGTTCTCCCTCGCTGCTTTTAGCTGCCCTCAGGGTACAGTCAACGGTCGATGGTTTGTGTCAGAAGCTCAAAACTCACCGACAGCGTTGAATGTTAACCAAGGACACCAGGAAATTACTGACCAGTGCCAAAGGCTTGAACTTCATACATGTTAACCTGAGATGGATTCAGGACGATATAATCAAGACATACTCTAAGTATGTACATGTTCTCCATTTCAACCATGTCTACTTCACCCATATCTGTTAATTCATGCATTTTTCCCTTTAAAATGTGTCTGTTTGGCCTGGATTTTTGTACATAACCTCTGTTCACACATTACTACAAATACTACAAAAGCTTCCTACGTTATCCCCACAGCTCCAGTGTAAACTAAAGCAGCTCAGACACTGTAAAGGTGATTTAGTGGATGTATATTTGATTTCTGGGTGAATTTATAACATTTTGTCTGATAAAATCATCACACCTTTGTTACGCTGTGTTAAACAGATGATGATTTTGAATATTTGATGAATAATAGATTTTGAGCTTTGAGTGAATAGATTGGAGGAGCTGCTTGGCTGTGATTGGGCGAAGCCCCCCTTCCTGTTCTCTTTACCCCAGTCTGAACCCCAGCCTGTGCTTCCTGTGTGAAAGCTCTTTGAGGAAGGCATGCATTATTAATGCACTGCTCCACCTAACTGTGCAGCCAGCGCTCAGACTTTTAAACACACCACATGCTCTTATTCTTTTGTTCCTGTGTCCTTCTCATTCTCTCCTTCTTTCCCCATCCCTACTTCTTTTCTCTCTTTCTTTTTTTCATGGAAATTAACGTCCGGGTGTATGTCCACGTGTCCTGCGAAGGAGGGCAAAATAAAACCATCCTAACTCACATGGACCAAACAGAAAAGCAGAAATGTCTTTATTTAGAGTAGAAACATGTTTATGACTGAAGTCACTGGAGACCAGGTTTGCAGACTTTGATCATATAATTGTAGGTTAAACAATATTATATTTATATGGACAAATATGATCACGTTTAATGGTACAGACGGTTTAATGAAAGCATAACATTCCAATTAATTTGACTATAAATGTGTATAAATAAGCCGAAATGTAATAAATGACGGTGAAAATAGACTGTTTAAGCATCAAATCTGAATTATAGCTATTGTGAATTGTCTGTGATCAGTCATTGTTCCCACAATACTCTTTAAATAAAGAAAAAATAATAAATGTACATATTCATTCTTAAACATCGTCACTCTGTAAAGGACACAAATTTGTGCTGAAGCTATGATGATGATGATGATGCACATTGTCTTAACACTGCTTATATTTGTTACAGCGAACCATCTCAAACTATTAATACTTTAATATTTTTAATACTAAAGCTCATATCCTGATAACAACACCAGTGTCTGTACTTTTGACTGTTTTCACCAGCAGCTGGGCATATGAGTATCGTGATACAAGCGTTATGATTCAGTACTCATTGATATATTGTGATACTGTAAGTATCCACTAGTTTACATTGGAGTGGAAGAGTCTAATGGCTGAAGATGGATAACACCACCATCTAGCTTTTGGAGGTTTAAAAACAACACAAAATGAGACATATTCACAAATCTTTACATATAAACTATTCATTAAAAATCTATACTGTGTTATTGAGAATAAAAATAGCATACTAGTGTATCCCCAAGTTCATTTATGTACATAATATAATTCAAAAAGCTAAACTGTCATATATTTTATATTCATTACACATTTCAAGTCTTTTTTTTTGTTTTAAAGGTGTCTGAATAGTCATACCTTCAAACTCCTAATAAAATGTTCTGGACCAAGTGGCTCAGCAGACTAAGGTGCTGTCGCTGTGATCTGAGGATCACAAGTTCAAATCCTGATCATGTTGCTTGCCATCAGCAGCCAGGGCCCGAGAGAGCAAAAAATTGGCCGTGCTCTCTCTGGGCGTGTGAGATGGCACAGCTGGCTCAGGTGTCTGTCAGGCGATCCATCAGAACTGGGGATCTGCAGTGCGTTGCCTGCCCAGTGGCGATGTATTGGCAGCAGTTAGAAAAGAGGTGGTGTTAGTCTGCTCCCTCCTAGAGTCAGGAACAATACAAGTGATGGGGAGAGGCAACGAATGGGCGGGTTTGTGCTACCAAACAAATTGTGTAGAAAATCGGATTAAAAAAAGTAAATAATTAGAGATTGCGATGAGCTCATACTGATCAACATTAAAATAAAAAAGACTTCAAACAAGTCACTTTATATTTAATGAACATAAAATATGACTTTTTGAGTTAAATTATTCACTTTTTCACCACTAGCGTTTGCACTAGTAATAACGTGATACTGAAGTGTATCAGTGTGTTATTACAGCAGTCTTTCTGATAAAGAATCACTATTTTCACGTGAGGATGTTTTTAAATTAAAAGGTTAGGATTGGGAAGTGTCGGTGTTTCAGAACTGATCCGCTCATCCTTAGCTCAAACACTGTGAAGGTGACAGACTGTCTGAGCTGCTCTCTGCTGGGTTTCTGCACCTGGCCTCAGGCGACGGGAGCAGTTTAACGGTTGGTGGTCTGTGTGTGTGTGTGTGTGTGTGTGTGTGTGTGTGTGTGTGTGCATGCATGCATGCCTATGTGTATGAGTGTGTGTGTGTGTGCATGTTCGAAAGGAATGCACCCCTACGCCCCACCCACCTTACTGATCTACACAGTGCCCCCCCACTCTATCACCTTTCACACACCTGCTCACACAAACAATAGGGGGGGGGACAGTGGAATGTGTGTGTGTACTGTATGTGTAGATGAGTATATGAGCTTTCAGGTCCACGGACAGGCCCATCTCCCCGAGAAATAGCCTCTGCTGTTCCTCATCAGATATGTAAATGCAGAAGAGCTGCAGGTCTAGCATTCCTGCTTTAAGGCTGCTCACCTCACCAGTGAGGATCCAAGTGAGTGAAGTGTTTGGCACACAGCCTGCACTATAGCTCAGCTCTAATAGCCTCATCCAGGACACGAACATCTGTTTTTCTCCAGTACTCAGGCTTCCCCTCTCAAATATGAGCAGTGAGCTTCTCCAGCTGAGCCTCCTGTGATATTCTGATACACTACAGCACTAACAACAGTGCAGACTGTACAGCCATGTGTGAGCCACTATAAGAGCTTTATTACACATTTCGCCCAATTTTTGGACATTTCTGACTGTGTGAACTGATATATTTTTTGGCTGTTTTCTGACACTTGTATTTTAGGTTTGTTTATGAGCCATATTTAATTGTGTAACTAGCTGGACCCCCCTCCCACACATGCAGGACCAAATACTTCACTTAAAACATAATATGCAAAATGATGCAAAAATCCATCTTAAAACCCCTGCACACTGTTGGATATTTTATTCAATGTTTGTTACTTTCTGTTAACAGGAAGTTAATATATTGTCTTTATTTTATATTGAACATTGAACACTGTTCATTTCTATAAAACCTTATAAAATTAGTAACTAAACTATTTCCCAAAATATGTCTTGTAGTTAGTCAGGAATGAATGTCTGTATTTTAATAAGTTGTTTTGACATCATTAGGTTTAATAACATGAGTTGAAAAAGATTATTATTTTATATTTGTGTATAAAATAAATATTAGAAAAATGACACAAAACAGTAATATATAAATATGTATGAAGATGCATGTATGTTACATGATTACTAATATTGAATTAAAACAACATGAAACAAAATAATGAAAATGGCTAAAATGAATGATGTAAGTTACCTGGATGTTTTGTGTATTTAATTTGAGTGCCATTGGCTGTAAACGACGGAAACGTTTAATATTTCTTCTGATAATTGTGAGACGGTCCCTAACACTGCAGTTGCCGGAGCACAAACACAAAGCTAAGCGGCTGTATTCTGGCTTCATCATATCAAGCGTTTAGAAAGTATTGTGGTTGTAGTTTGTTGTCTTCTTCCATTTCACCACTAAACTGTAACTGTGCTGCTGAATCTGTGTTTTGTTAACTGGTGAGGAAAAGCTGAATTTTGTCAAACAAATGCCTAATATTAAACTAACTTTAAAAATAAAGCTCGACTCTGGATCATGTCTACAGATCTAGAAAAGGTAACAATGTCATTAAAAATATTCCGGCTGAATAATTTCTGATGCTAAAAATTCAGTGCATCCCTAGATTTTGGGAATATTGATCCAATACCTTTAGTACAGTGTCCAAACCTTTGACATGCTCTGTGCTTCAAGTAGTTCTGCTTTGAGCTGCACCCAGAATCAAAAGTATCGCAACGTTTCATTTCACAAATTTGGCTCATCGGTGCTATACTATAGTACTCTTAACTTTCAGTACTTTCTAATACACTTTACACCAATTTATCCATTTGACTGTTACTCTATTTTATTGTATTTGACTGTATTTGACTGATACTGGGTTCAGTGTCTCTGCTGGCAAATTATTTTACACATGATTTTTTTAAACAAGCCCTTGATCAAATAGTCTAAAGTGTAGAAAAAGTTTGAGTAATGATAGAATATTTAGCAATAAGTCATTAATGAGAAATATTGGACATACTGCTCATACTGAAGATGCTTTCACCTGTGAAGACTTAAGGATACGGCCCCACTTATGATTATCTGGAACTAAAAGCTTTCCCCTGTTTCAGAGAGCACATCAGTCCATACAGCCTCACTCACAAAAGGGTGTTTTAAAGGGATTGATAGTTTATGAAAAATCTCATTTACATACTTATACACCTGTTAGGTTGCTGCTGGTTCAGTGAGGTGGTGAACATAGAAACAATCTAATGGAAACCTGTAGTCACTACCAGTAACACTGTTACTGCATGTCTACATCATTACACATCTCTCTCTCTCTGTCTTTCTCTCTGTCTCTGTCTCTCTCTCTTTTATATCCCCCCCCCTCTCTCTCTCTCTCTGTCTCTCTCTCTCCTCTCCCCATGTTTCTCTCTCCCTGTCTCTCTCTCTCTCTCTCTCTCTCTCTCTCTTTTTCTCTCTCCCTCCCTCTATCTCTATTCTCCCTCTCTCTATTTTTTTTTCTCTCTCTCTCTCTCTCTCTCTCTTTATATTCCCCCTCTCTCTGTTTCTCTCTCTCCCTCTTTGTCTCTCTCTCTCTCTCTCTCTCTCTCTTTATATTCCCCCTCTCTCTGTTTCTCTCTCTCCCTCTTTGTCTCTCTCTCTCTCTCTCTCTCTCTCTTTACTTT
>BRDA01048397.1:0-14700 GCA_036984385.1 Crenuchus spilurus | reverse complement strand
AGAGAGAGAGAGAGAGAGAGAGAGAGAGAGAGAGAGAGAGAGAGAGAGAGAGAGAGAGATGGAAGGACAAAGGAGAAGTAGCAGTGAGGGAGTGATGACATTAATAAGTAAGGTGAGATGAAATCAGGTCTTCATGTGACACACATGCATGTAAGCACTGCTGTGTTCTTCAGCTTTGTGCTGCTATAGTATATTATAGTTTCACAAATGTTAAGCACGTTTACACGATTTCAGCAGAAAACATGCATTAAGTTATGCACTTCACAATCAGAATCAGAATCTCTTTATTTTGCTAAATGTGTTGCACATATAAGGATTTGACTTGGGGAGAGTGATCCACCTATGACATCTAACAAGTTTTACACTGAGAGAGAAAAAATACAATAAACAGTAAGCAGAGTAGAGAATGATAAGGTTTAAAAATACTAAAAGTAATAAGAGTAATAAAGAGCTGAGGGAGCTAAGAGATGTAAATATCTGTAATTGAACAGCTATGAATACTATGTATCCATATATAGCCTGAGTAAAGAAATATGCACACACTATTATATACAGAAAGAACAGATGATATGAACATTTACAGAGATTGAACATCTGCACAGCTGTGAAGTGAGCATAGTGCAAAGCAGCAACATGTAACAGTTCAGTTCTGTGAGATTTGGAAGCTCAGTTTAGTTGTAGATGAGTTTATGGACTACAGTGTGAGGTGTCTGCTGTTGTTGAGGAGCTACAGCTCTGGTGAAGAAGCTGTTAGCATGTTGTGTTGTGCTGGTTTTGATGGTTCTGAGTCTTCTTCCAAAGGTAAGTGACTTGAAGAGGTGATGCCAGGATGTGAGGGGTCAGTTGTGATTTTGTCAGCACGCTTCATCACCCTGCTGGTGTAGCTCTCCTGAAAAGTGTTGCCAGATTACATCTAATGATCCTTTCTGCTGTCCTGATGATGTGCTAGAGTTTGTCTTGTTCTTAGGAGGTGGAAGAACCAAATCAGATGGTTATGGATGCTGTGAGGCCTGCAAAGAAACTTTAGTTGTCGCAGCTACCATCAAAACAAGCCAAGTGGAGAAATGTTACTGTATTTGCTTTTAGTAGAATCTTCTTTACAGCCATTTGAAGGTCAGAGATGCCAGGTAGGATGACCAGTGGCCCAGCTCATAGGGCTGAAATCTCCATGTCACCCCAAAGACGTCCACCATACAAGTGGGAAAAACAGCAGGAGAACATAGTGCACAGACATATTTTTTAAAAGCTATCAGGTCAGTCGTTTGGAGTCACTGGGCACTCATGCCAACCTAAAAGACTATAGCCATTGCTTTATACAAGTTGGCCACCTGTGTACAGATAGTATTCCGATGACATCACGAAATCCCGCTGACACCATGATGCTAAGTAAGTTCAAGCTCATTCGGTAGCACAGCGGGAGCTTTATTATAAGATACTCCTGAACAAATATTTTTTATTTTCAATTTTGTTTTGTGTGGTCATCATGTGTGGTCTGTATTTGCTATAAATGACCTAGCAAAGTCAGATGAAACCATATTATTGGAATATTTTTGAGTAAATTGCTATTAAAACATTAACAATAAAACACTTCCACATTATTATAATGTTAAACACACATAGTGCTGCAGTAGTAGTGATCACAGACTGACTTTCAGCACTTTGTAGTTTGCCTATCAACATGGCAGTACACTGTTTTTATGATGTAATGGTCCTATCTATAGGTTAGTGGGTGAAACATTCTGTGTAAGCCAAATAGGGCTTCCACAAACTATTTTTTTTATAGTCGACTAATCACCGATTATTTTTTATGTTAAGTGAATATAAAACATACAGCTTATCGCACTAGAATGCAGCTGCTATTATATAACCGTCATTAGATTTCAGCTATATGCTAACTAAAAATAAAAACAATTAAGACCATAGTTCATTAAACCTTTAATGAAATATGCAGCTTGTTGCAACAAACAATTATTTAACTGTTTAGCATAAAGTGTAAACGTAGCACTGAAACGTAACGTTAGAAAACATTAGCATTGCTATTCAAACACATGACTGTTATAACGTTACAGAAAACACATGAATGTGTGCTAAGGCTAATGAATCAAATCGTCATCGCTAATGTTAACTTTTACAGCTATAAATATGAGTAAGCAGCAAGTTAACTCTCTGTTTACACTAATTTTAGCAGCTAACTAGTAATTTAGCTTAGCGAGATGACGGTCCCTCTTCATCATTGTCACAATCAGCCACAACATGCTTCCTTTTCAGGTGCTCGTGCATCTCAGTTGTGCTGCCGTGGAAGGCAAGTTCTGCCTTGCAGATATTGCATTGCACACGTTTCTCTTTCATTTTCTTAAAATGATCCCACTCTTTTGAGCTCCATTGCCGGTAGCCATGATAGCAAAGCCTGTCTATATAACGTCCTGTGACGTCATCCACGGCCTACCCCGGTTACCACTACTGCGCATGTGCGTCAAGGACAGAAAGGCAGACGCAGCAGTTTGGAAAGAAAAAGAAAGTAAAAACAAAACAAAACGATACATCGACTATTAAATTAGTCATCGACTATTTTAATAGTCGACATAATCGTGACTAGTTGACTAATCATGGCAGCCCTAAAGCCAAATAACAGTTCACCTCTGTGTATACTCTGTATGTCAAGCAATAAGAATTAAACCAATTACAAAGATCATATTAGTGGACTTACAGCTTGATAAGTCATCGTTTATTCAATAAAGCCTTTTCCATCACTCTTTGGCTCATTTCAGCTTTACCAAAAATGTAACTTTTCTTCCTCTTCCTAGTGTAAAACTCTTTTTGTGATTTTTCAAAGTTTCTTTTTTTTCCTCAAAATTTGCAAAAACATGGAAAACCTGCTAATGTCACTCTCTCTTTCTCAGTCTCTCCATTCATGATCTATTCCCTCTTTCCCCAGCGTCCTGAACTGGATGAAAAGATTAATGGTGCGTCTTGCTCTGATGGATGTGTAACACCTCAGACGCTTATTTCCAGAAGTTTCTGTAAACTTTGCCTCTATTATAGCTGCAGATAAATCACGCTTGGTCTGACAGACGGTAGAGAATTCATGGGCCTTTGAGCAACTTTTCTTCAAACAGCCAATACATTGAGTTTCCTTCCCTCTTCCAGTGTGCCGTGGCGTGCTCAAATGTTGAACGTGTCAGACATTTTCGTCTGACACCTTATTCTAACCACTGGGAATTGTAGTGTGCATTGATTTTTCAGAAAAAGTCAAGAAGTCAAGTAAAAAAACTCTATTGCCTTTTCATTCATGTAGAAGTGTAGAACAGAATGTAATGACATCCCATCAAGGCCTTGGCATGACCCACAGGGCAGATCAACTTGCATAAGACCACACACCTAGAGCAGGGCTGCCCGATCCTGAGATCTACCACCTTGAACTTTTAGTTACAACCAAAAGCCAACACCCCTGATCTCGGAATGACATGAAAGAACTAGAATGAATCCGTCTATAGCAGAGTCAGGTGTGTTGGGTCTGAGCTCTCCAGGGTAGTAGATCCCCAGGACCCCTAACAATATCCCTTGTCCTCAACCTAAATCTTCACCCTAACACTATTAAAAATCAAATTAATATCAGTGGCCTGTTTGCTGACAACTTTTAACAACCAGTGTTGGGCTGACCAAACTAAAAGTGGCATCAAAAAATATAAAATATGACTTAAATATGCATTTGTTTACATTACTAATTGAACATTTTTGACAAATCATTGATTATTATGATGTGAACATCCAGCTAATCACTGCTATTTAATTGAGAAGGTCCAACTCCAAATCAGAAAAAGGTGGCACAGTATGGAAAACACAAATAATTAATAAAAAAAAGTTAATAAACAGTGGATTTACATTTACTTTGACTTGTATTTCATTGTACACAGTATAAACCCAATATAGTTAATGTTTTGTCTGATCAATGCATTTCAAGCCTGCAACACATGCCAAAAAATTGGGATCTGGCTGGTTTTGAGGTAAAAAAAAAAAATAATGATGTGATTTCAAATAGGTGATGTCAACAGGTGATTGTAATCATGATTTGGTATGAAAACAATGTCCACCAAAGGCTTTGAAGAACAAAGATCACCAGTTTGTCAACAAATGTGTGGAAAATGATTGAACTTTTTAAAAACAAAGACAGATTAGAAGTTATTTGCATACAGCGGATAAAATCCTTAAATGATTAAAGGAATTTGGAGGAATTTCAAGTGCAAGAGTGCAAGCCTAAACTGAACACCTGTGATCTCAAATCCCTCAGATGCCACTGCATCAAGAATCATCATTCATCAGTAATATACAGTATATGACCAAATGGGCAAGAGATTACTTTGGCAAACCTGTGTCAAACACTCAGCGGTGTTGTAGCAAACTCTGTGCCCTATGCACAACCAATACAGAATGTGTGCAGAGTTTGAAACAAAAAATATGACATCACGACAGTGTTGACTTGACAAAACGTGAAATGTCTTTGGCGCATGTCGTCTGCAATGAAATAAAAGTAAAAGTAAACAAACATTTTTGCAAGTTGGGGTAATAAATTGTAAACAATATATTTTTTTTTAAAACAAGTTATGATGACAGCCCTTAGTTCCATGTGAAGATATGTGCACAGCATATTGCATTCAGTAAGTAAATTGTAAGAAGTAACAGCTTAGTAATTAAGACAGTTGAGTGGTCCTCTCCTCCCACTGCGTTTAACTTGTTTTCTTCCACATTTTCTCAGATTTGTTCAGCTCGGTTGGAGGAGGTAGTAAATCCTTGTCGTATTATTACAGTGCATTGATCTATTTTATCTCCATTAGTAAGCACAGGATGTGGTGTCTAGACCATTGTCATGCACTTTTGAATGGAAAATCAGTTGAACCTGCCCTGGCAGTTTAGAGCTAGACCTGACCTCCATCTGAGCAGTTTGAGTGTGGTGATTTTTGGGATGTAATGTCTGAAACGGAGTGTAATGGGACATGGCTGGAGGTCTTCTCCAGGGTGAGGCCTCCTGCTGTTTTTCACTCCCCAGTGCAGTACACCCTGACTGGGCTACAGCTGGTCCAAGCCTAGGTCATCTCCTCACTTATAGAGCCCCAGTTAACAACAGCTGTAGCCTCTTGCAGCTGAAAAGAGCTGATCCGATCTAATGTGATCTGCATTTCTCATCTCTTCTCTTGTCTGTCATTCTCTCTTCTTCTCTTCTCTTATTGTATCTTTATTTCTCTTCTCAGATCCTTTCTCTGCTCTGCCCTTTTATCTTCTTTTCTCTTTGTTTTTCACAACCCTTATGTCTCTTCAGCTGTTTTCTATTCTCAGCCCTTTTCACTTCACAGCCCTATTTTTGCTTTATCGCTTATCTGCACTTTCTCTTCTCTTCTCTTCTCTTCTCTTCTCTTCTCTTCTCTTCTCTTCCCTTTCCTGCATTTCTCTGGATTAACTCATGTGCAGAATGCAAATAGTGCTGTCATACAAGAAATGCACACACACTCACTAAGGGCAGGTCCACTGACACTGGGAGTGGCACTCAGACTCATTTGCATGATGCTTGCTGAAGGACAGGTTAAGGATGTGACCACAGTCCAGGATGTGATTGGCTAGAGCTCCTGTGATTGACACAAAAGATCCGCCTCCTGCCCGTGACATGTCACCACTGTTGGGAGTGGAGCAAATGTAGCTATGCTATGCTATGCTATGCTATGCTATGTGATGAGATAGATAGATAGATAGATAGATAGATAGATAGATAGATAGATAGATAGATAGATAGATAGATAGAACAGAAGGGACAGAATTCAGAGAGAGATAATAGAGGAAGGTGGTGGTATACAGTATACAGGAGAATGTGGAAGTTACTAGACTTGCAGTGATTTGTTAACAAAGTCCATTATTCATCAAGAATATTGATTAAAGAAGAATGCAAATGCATTTATTTAAAAACAGAAGTGCTCCTGTTCATGACAGATGGCAGTACTCTGCAGGAAACGTAGTGGGTGATGTGGCTTCTGTTGTTTCTTTGTACAGTAGAAGATTTACTTGTCAAATGATGATGACATATTGAGTTGATTAATAAGCAACCATCAATAGAATAACAGCCATTTATAGAAGCAAAAGATAAAGGAAACACAGAACCAGAAAGAGGAAGAGGGAGGAGGAGGAGATGGGGCGAGAGAGGGAGGATGGAGAGATGATAGAGGAAGAAAGGAGTAAGGGAGTAAGGGTACTCATCCGTTCACTCGGACATGCTGATCACAGACTACCCATAACACACAGCAACAGCTGCTCAGAGATCATGAACACATCTGCTCTCTCTCTCTCTCTCTCTCTCTCTCTCTCTCTCTCTCTCTCTCTCTCTATGTTCAGTTTATCACAACATGACTGAAAGAATAACTGCAGAAGATAAAGAGCTATTTGCTAGATGAAAAATAAGCTAAATAGATTTTAATAGTAAGACACCACTGGCATAGCAATTTTTTCCAAGACTAAACTTAATATATGTCTGCATTACAGAAAGCAATTCTTCGATATTTGAGTAGCCTCAGTCACAGTTACAAACAAATAGCAGTTAAACTCATCCAAGAATGAGTATGGAGAGCAATTCAGAGTAGACATCTAATTCAGTTTGATGCCATGTGACAGGATTTACTGCACATATACATAATTGAGCACACTAGTCAGTTGTAGCAGAGTGTAAAACCATCATCATGGACAAATTACTCTATAAGACTGATCATGGGGTACTAAGTGAAGGGTGGTAGCATCTCAGAAACTGCTAAGTCTGTAGGATGTTTGTGAAGGTGTACTGGGCAGCACAGTGGCTTAGTGGTTAGCACGTTCACCTCTCAGCGTTGAGGTCTTGGGTTCAAGTCCCCATCTGGGTGGAGTTTCAATGTCCTCTCCTTGTCTGTGTGGGTAAACTCCAAAAACACGGAGGTCAGGTGAATTGGCTACTCTAAATGACCCAGTATGAATGTGTATATCTGTGTATGTATGTGTGTATGCCCAGATGTTCGGGCCTCTGTCATGGGTGATCCCCCAGTGCTTGATGCAGTCCTCCAGGTGGACAGTCATATCTGGTTGAGACACTGTGTGTGACTGGCTGCCGCATCTTGCCGGTGAGGGTGGTTGAGTTGTATGTGTTTAAATGGAGTGTGTTAATTGTAAAGCATCCTTGGGTTTGAGAAAGGCGCTATATAAGTATGCTTTATGGGGCACATCGACTCCGGTGAGCAATTTTAATGGGTGCAACTCTTTGTGATACCAAAAAACAGTCCATACCATGACATCTCACTGCCATCTGAGCCAAAGGTTGTTAGGTATGTGGTCATCATATTCTGATACGACTGTGTGTGTAATAGGAGTGTAAGAAAATATTGATACGTTTGAGTGTGTAAAACCCCACACACTAGGTAACAGTGTTGAAATCTGCCTTCAGCCATTAGACTCTTCCATCCCATCATAAACCTAGACTTTTTAGTAAAATTAGATCTTAAAAATTGCAATGTACCGCCTAGCTATAGCATGTCTGCGTTAACCACAGCCCTGCAGTGCTGCCTGTCATACTTTTACAGTCTTAATCAGCACGTCAGATGCTCCAGCACTGGCCACTTTTGAGTCGGAGCCAATCAGGCGAGCTGGGGATGCAGTTAACCATGCGAGAACTGGAGGAAGTGATATAGGATCGCCATGGGGTGTTTTGAGAGCTGTGTGTGTGTACATATATGTGTTTTTTTCCTGCAGAGTGGTATTCTGAGTAATGTTCAGTATTCTAGCTTGCAGCCTCCAAATACATGTATCTCCACTTTGGAAAGAGAGAAAAAAAATGAACTAGAGTGGGAGGATGGAAAACTTTCCCTTTCAGATTCTACATGCCAGATTTAATCACATTTGCTTTCCGCACAGTGATTCTCTCCTAGTGTGCAGTGTATACAGTGATACTGTACTGCATTCTCAAACACGTGATGAAGAGTTTACATGTAAAGATTGGTACCAGACAGCGGCCCATTTTGTTTTGTGTTTAAACTTCTGACTACTCTATATCGCTGTTCTTCAACCAATAGGCTCTTCAGCTCCAATGTAAACAAGATGTGTAATGATGTACCAATAACATTTAGATGTTTTCCTGAAATTTGGTTTTTAAAATTGCAATATACACTCACTGGCCACTTTATTAGCTACACAGACCTTGTATCTACACTGATTGTCAATTTGAGCTCCACTGATCATACAGGAGCACTTTGTAGTTCTACAATTACAGACTGTAGTTCATCTGTTTACTTTATTATCCTCCTTTCACTTGTTCTTCAGTGATCAGGGCTCCCAAATGACCACCACAGTACAGATATTATATGGCTGGTGGATTGTTCTCAGTGTCACTGACATGGTGGTGGTGGTGGTGGTGTGTTAGTGTGTGTTGCTGACAGCATCCAATACATTGAATTGTAACCTCTGCGTCATGATACACATCATATGTCCAAGATCTTGCCAAAACCAAGTATAACTCTAGTTCACAATCAAAAAATCCTCTGCACCTACATCCTCTCTTTCCTCATGATCATAGAGTACAGAGGCAGCTATTACCATTTGTCCTGCTACACTAATTAGGCAGGATTAAAACGAGTGTAATTACTGTGAGAGTATGTGTGCGTATATATTACACGCATACACGTGCAATAGATCTGGTGGACGCTGGCATATGGTAATAGTCAGGCTAGTTTAATGTTCATTTTGGGTTGCGATGTGGGATTTGAAGGTGCACGTTACTCCACACTTCATATGGAGCAGAAAGCTGCTCCTGGTAATTTGTTCATTAACTCATTAACTGGTGCATTCTGGGAAGGCAGCCTGCCTGGCTTCACTCATGTCCCATAAGCTTAAGGAAAGTCTCCTTTCTCTTTTGTACACCCAGATAAAGCAGTTCTGCTTGAGCGAGCAGACACAAAGACCTCCACCTCCATTATGAGAGCTAATTTGCTCCGCGGATACGCTTCACTTTAGAACGAACGAGCAAAAACAAACATGTTTGCATGCATTCAGAGTACGATGCATCAGACTGCAGCGAGCTGCTTAGCATGTCTGCGTTAACCACAGCCCTGCAGTGCTGCCTGTCATACTTTTACAGTCTTAATCAGCGCGTCAGATGCTCCAGCACTGGCCACTTTTGAGTCGGAGCCAATCAGACGAGCTGGGGATGCAGTTAACCATGCGAGAACTGGAGGAAGTGATATAGGATCGCCATGGGGTGTTTTGAGAGCTCTGTGTGTGTACATATATGTGTTTTTTTCCTGCAGAGTGGAATTCTGAGTAATGTTCAGTATTCTAGCTTGCAGCCTCCAAATACATGTATCTCCACTTTGGAAAGGGAGAAAAAAATGAACTAGAGTGGGAGGATGGAAAACTTTCCCTTTCAGATTCTACATGCCAGATTTAATCACATTTGCTTTCCGCACAGTGATTTGTCCACCAGTCATACCCCCACCCTCTTGTTAAACATTTGCTACACCCCTCTGGCTCTCTGTTAAAAGCTTAATGAGCATTTTCTCGAATTGGCTTAATGGCAGCAGAGTGTCTCCATGCATTACTGACTTCAGTGGTAAGGGAGGAGCCAAGAATCAAAGATCACAGGGTCACATTGCCCTGAGCCCTGCTTTATGGATATTTATAAATAAGGTAATTGCCCAAATGCATATACACACTATCATTTTAGTGTATTTTTTAGAACTGTACAGTTTATCTTCCATAGATCATTGGAAATGGACCACCACAGGATCAGATTTCATTTGAGTGGTGACATATTTTTAGCCAATATGTCTCACATTTTGTGTGGTTCTGGCATTTTTAGACAATTCTGAATTGAGAGTGGTCCACCACCCAAAAAACATTCAACCAAGAGCAGCTCTATGGTCAGTAACTGACCATTGATGAAGGGCGAGAACGATGGGACACAACAACAGATGGGCTCTGTGAATCAGCAGATGGGCTCCAGTCTCAAACTGTACGCCGGAAAGGTGAAGCCACAAGAGAGTGGTTTCTGATAAAGTGACTGGTGAATGTACACAGTATGTAAAAACACAATCTGTGCTGCCGCTGTGCTGATAATGGCCCTCTACACAAGTAATAAGTGGTCAGTGGTGCTCCTGTGGTGGTGCCTTTCCATTGATGGACAGCACTGATAAGGTGTGCAGAAATAGGTCTGCAGTCTATAATTGTCAAGCTAAACAGGGCATAAAATAGTGTAAATATGAAGTAGAAGCTTTTGACAATCCCTAAAGCACTTCCATATTTCCTCCTCTCCTCCACTTCCATTCTTCATACATTGTCTAGTACACGGTGCATGAATTAGGATACGAGGACAGCTACAACAATAAAATGCCAACCTTATTACTTTATTATTACTTAGTCTAAGCTGAGCATGCCTTGTACTCTAGCACTGTTTACTGAGCAAACATCAGAGGTGCCAAACTCCAGTCCAGCACAGTTTGGTGATTTCTTTTTTTTTAATCATTTTATTTCTAGGTTTTTGCCCATTTTCATCCCCTTCCCAATGTAGCAATAGCCAATTAGCCCATCCCCTCCGTTAGGACTCTCTGCATCACTTTTGCACTGTCCTTAACTCTAGGAGGGTGAAGACAAGTACAAGCCTCCTCCGTTGCGTGTGATACAGTCAACTACCGCTGATACACCGTCACTAGGGAACCAACGCACTCGGAGGAAAGCACAGGAATCCCAGTTCTGAATGGACCAATCAGTAAACCTGAGCCAGCGGACATTATAATGTGAAAGTGATAGAGAGAGAGAGAGAGTGTGTGCGCTATCTACCCACCCAGAGAGAGCACTGCCATTTTTTGCTCTCTTGGGCTCCTGCTGTTGATGGCAAACAGCATGACCGGGATTCGAACTCGCGATCCTCTGGGCATAGTGTCAGCGTCTTATCCTGCTGACCCACTAGGGGCCCCAGTTTGGTGATTTCTCTGTTGTGACACTACAGTTAATCCTAGTAATTAGCTGCTGAGCTGAATCAGGTGTGTTTAATCAGGAAGATCACCAAACTGTGCAGGAATCTGGTCCTGGAGTTTGACACCCATGTCAGAGATAAATAAAGAGGGTTCACACTACACCAGGGGTAGGCAACTCCGGTCCTGGAGTGCCGGTTTCCTGCACAGTTTGGTGATCTACTTGATCAAACACACCTGATTCAACTCAGCGGGCAATTAGTATGTTTAATTATAGTGTCAGAGCAGTGACATCACCAAACTGTGCAGGACACCGGCACTCCAGGACTGGAGTTGCCTACCCCTGCACTACAGGATAATCGGGCCAGTTTTGAAGCCAATTTGCTCCACCCAACAATTGTGAAAGGTCTACTGAGTTCAGAGTGATCATAACAGATTACTTTACCATATGATCCTCCCATATTTACCCCTCCAATCTACTCCAAGTGCAGTCAGGGCTGCACCTGATTGTGAATCGTAAATAAACATGTCTAATATACAGTATATGACTCAGTATCCTGTAGAGTGAGACACTGATTGTCTGGTGTAAAACTTCACATCTCACCTGAAAGACCATCAGCCAGTGAGAGTGGAGCTAAACAGAGCTCCTCAGTGTGTGCAAGAGAAGTTAATACACAGCAGCTAAATTGCAACAATTTACCATTAATTGCTGAATTAAGAGCGCATAAACAATTTTAGTCATAATCTACAATTGGTCTATTTCTCATGAAATTCTGACATTAGTCACTGGTTTATCTCACAGCACTACTTGAGTGCTGTTTAATTCATAATTATTTATCATTATTTTCCATCCAACCATCTTATTAACCGTTAAATTCTGGTCAGGGTCGCCTACCCCTTCCCTGGGCACAGCTTTCAACTTTTCTAGCCATAGCCAGGACAGGGCACCAATTCATCACTGACAGACACCACACACTCACACCAGGCTAATCTAGAGTAACCAACTCACCTGATCTCCATATTTTTGGACTGTGAGAAGAAACTGGAGAACCTGGAGGAAACCCATGCAGACACAGGGAGAACATGGAAACTTCACCCAAATTTGATGCAGATTTGAACCCAAGACCTCAGTGCTGAGAGGTGAACGTGGTAAACACCAAGCCCCTGTGCCACCCCATAATTATCATCATTTTTGAATAATGTTCATCATCCAGAGAACATATAACATTTTCTATTAAACATTATAGTTTTCTATTAACTATTAAACAGCTTTATAATAACTATTCTTGCTTAAAACAATTTTTGCACATACAATATGTCATTTTAGACTCAACGTATCTCTTAATGTTTTTTCCTTACACTCTTAGCCAGTTTTTTCTGCCACTTATGCTCATTAGGGACATTGGCCCACATTTCAGAAAAGCTGGTTAAAGAGGACGTCTGTTGTAAAAAGCATTACACAAATAAAGCTGAACTGGAGGAAAGGGTCACATTCTTTAAATGGCGACTGGGTCTCGTTTATGTGTTTTGGGTGTCACCCAAAGATGTAATTCTCTTTCATAGAGGATACGTGTCCTTAAACATGCCTTTGTCTAGGACAATGTAGCATTCGCCCCTTCATCTCCTGTTGAGGTAATACTTAAGATGTTGGGGCAATACTTACCAAATCTGGAATATTTTTGTTTTTAGGAGGAAGGAGATAAACATTCAAGGACAAGACACAAAATGAGACTTTTGAGAACAGTCTAGTGTTCTTTGTGTTAGATCAGCTGTATCGGAAGATGCAATAGAACAAAAATGACTGATCATGGCTGCCCAGATTGGAAACCCCTGAATTAATTTTAGTCACTCTGCAGGGAAAACTGATCCTGGATCACCATTAAAGTTCTCAGTTGGGCGCCCAAAAACAAATGGCCGTGCTGTTAGCTTTCCTGCTGAAATGATCAAAGTTTATTTTCAAGATCTGATGTGTTCAGATGAAGGAAGGTGAGTAACTAGTACATTTTTTATATCAAACCCATACACCATTCAAAGTAATCGTTAAAATCTGTGAACATTTCATTAGGAATGTAACTTTTACATGCTTCAAAATCAATTGCGACAACCTATATATCAGTTCACCTGAACATTACAACAACATCACATGATTATGATTTATCACAAACTTAGAATTAGCCGAACAGAGGAGGATGGGTCCCCCATGTGAGTCTGGTTCCTCCCAAGGTTTCTTCCTCCAGCTCTGAGGGAGTTTTTCCTTGCCACTGTCGCCGTTGGCTTGCTCACTGGGGATTAGGGATTAATGATTTGATGTCTGTTATTACTAACCCTGTAAAGCTGCTTTGTGACATCAATTGTAAAAAGTGTTTTATAAATAAATTTGATTTGAACCTCACAGTGCAAGCCCCTGTTTACTCATTTTCATTATTGTATTGTAATTATTATCTACAGTGTGTGATGAGACTAAGATTTGTGCTCTGTCTTTTGAGAAATTGTTTTAAGTTGTTATAATTCATCACCATTCTGTGAAAACATTTCACTGTAAGCTGCTCAACCTTCCTCATTATGTGTGACTTTTTTCTGAGAAACCAATTTAAAAGTGGCAGCATAATTATTTATCAAAATCAGAGTCAGATGGCTCGGACATGTAATGATCCACCACCACTGACCACAGGGTCACTACGGGTTCCAGGTTGAATGCCATTTTGTTTAATCAAAACGATGTACAATGTGCTTTGAGCTATGTCTCATTTCAAGGGTGTGTCAGAGGTGTTCCTCAATAAGCAGTGATGTGTATTTCAAGCCTGCTGTATTATAAAGGCAGAACACACAATAGATTCTAATCAAATCCCCTACAAATGTGGTTCTGTTATTGAGAATGGCAAAGCCAGCTATATTTTGAAGTATTAGACTATGTTCACATTACCAGGCTGAAGTGACTCAAATCTTAGCTTAATGTGACTCAGATCTGATCTTTTCAGGGTCCAAGGTCAGATCAGATTTCATGTCTTTTTGCTTGTACACATGTGTGTAGTGGGTGAGTCAGCGTTGGCTTCTCTCGTTTACTCACGTGGCTGTAAAAAAAAAGCCAGCTGGCATTTATTCACCTTCTTCACCTGATCATGTACAGTCCAGCACCTGTTTACTGTCCTCCTGAGCAAAACACTATCACACATCAGCTACTAACACGTCTGTTTTACCAGTTTTACTCAAATCAGTCAGATACAGGGTTGCCAGATCCCTTAAATATCCTACCGATTTTGTAACAAAAAGTCACACTAAACAAATGGAAACTAGCCTAAAATCTAAAGTGACACAAACATTTCAATGAGCTTAAAATGTAAATTTCCTTCAAATCTTACTTTCTCAGTGTCTTCTTATATTTTATGAAAAAACCTGCCAACTGCCTCTCTGAAGTTTTGTCAGCGACCGTATTTGTTGCAAACCTGGCAACCCTACACAAATGTGACAATTTTCATTGTTGGTGATGGAGGCATCATACATGCCTCAATATGCACATGTGAGCCATTTTTGGGACAGATTAGTTCACATTACAGATACAGATCACTTACATTTGTGAATGCGAACCATCAAGATAGTAAATCTGATCTGAGCAAAAAATCAAATTTGAGCAAAGTAGCTTGTGATGCTTCTCCTGAGATCGCTACCTTGCCGTGGTGGAGAAGCTTGAGAGAACCTTTGAATCTAAGAGCGATACCATCTGGAGCTATGCTCCTGG
>BRDA01048394.1:0-34614 GCA_036984385.1 Crenuchus spilurus | reverse complement strand
TAGTAGAGTGAGGTACAGCAGTATGAGAGGCATAGTAGAGTGAGGTACAGCAGTGTGAGAGTGAGGCATAGTAGAGTGAGATACAGCAGTGTGAGAGTGAGGCATATTAGAGTGAGGTACAGCAGTGGGAGAGTGAGGCATAGTAGAGTAAGGTACAGCAGTGGTAGAGTGAGGCATAGTAGAATGAGGTACAGCAGTGTGACAGTGAGGCATAGTAGAGTGAGGTACAGCAGTATGAGAGGCATAGTAGAGTGAGGTACAGCAGTGTGAGAGTGAGGCATAGTAGAGTGAGGTACAGCAGTGTGATAGTGAGGTGTAAAAGTGTGACCTACATCAGTGTGAGAGTGAGGCATAATAGAGTGAGATACATCAGTGTGAGAGTGAGGCATAGTAGTCAGGTACAGCAGTTTGAGAGTGAGGAGTAGTAGTGAGGTACAGCAGTATACTAGTGAAGTGTAGAAGAGTGATGTACAGCAGTGTGAGAGTGAGGCATAGTAGAGTGAAATACAGCAGTGTGAGACTGAGGTATAGAAGAGTGAAGTACACCAGTGTGAAAGTGAGGCATAGCAGAGTGAGGTACAGCAATGTGAGAGTGAGGAATAGTAGAGTGAGGTACAGCAGTGTGAGAGTGAGGAATAGTAGAGTGAGGTACAGCAGTGTGAGAGTGAGTAGTAGAGTGAGGTACAGCAGTGTGATAGTGAGGTGTAAAAGTGTGACCTACATCAGTGTGAGAGTGAGGCATAATAGAGTGAGATACATCAGTGTGAGAGTGAGGCATAGTAGAGTGAAGTACAGCAGTGTGAGAGTGAGGAGTAGTAGTGAGGTACAGCAGTATAATAGTGAGGTGTAGAAGAGTGAGGTACAGCAGTGTGAGAGTGAGGCAAAGTAGAGTGAAATACAGCAGTGTGAGAGTGAGGAGTAGTAGAGTGAGATACAGCAGTGTGAGAGTGAGGTGTAGTAGAGTGAGGTACAACAGTGTGAGACTGAGGTGTAGAAGAGTGAGGTACAGTAGTGTGAGAGTGAGGCAAAGTAGAGTGAGGTACAGCAGTGTGAGACAGAAATAAAATGTGCTGAAATGCAGCTCCAGCTGAAGCTCTCTGGATTTTAATCTCCGCTCTACTGAGGAGCAGCTGATGTCTTTGAGAATTAGCATACAAACGAGCACTGCGCTTATCACGTCTGCTTAAGAGGCAATCTGGAGTTTACTGAGCACAAATCCAATGTTGAGACAAATGTGTTAAGATGTGTGAGGGCCACTGCTCACAAAAGATTTTCCTTTTTTTGATACTCCTGAAATGCCAGGATCAGCAGCCTGTTGCCAGTGACAGCTAATCGATTCTCTCACATTTAAGGAACAGAGGAAAGTGTGCGCCCTACTGTATGTCTATATTAACTCTCCATTTAGTCTAGCTTCCTAATTACAATGGACAAATAATCAATAAGTGACACTCTCCACAGGAATGTGGACTAAGAGCACCCAGCACAGATGGAATCTAACCTTCTGCACTGGGTTCTACCAGTCGCATCATTGATACATTCAAATTTCACACTAGTCATGCCCAGTCATGGTCAGATCAGACACCACAAACAAACCAGAGTCTGATATTCAGATGAAAGTCTTTATTACCTGGACAGGTGTGTAGTTGGTTAGTGCTCTGATGTTAGTCCTCTTTGGACTGTTACCAATAGGTACTGACCACTGCTGACTGGGAGAACCTTTTGAGATACTCCAGTGCAGTCATCTAGCAATTACAATCTGGTCCTTGCCAAAAGTACTCCGCATACTTCTTCTGCAAGGTTATAAGCTCACACACGTCCTACCAAATTGTTTTTGCAGTCATGTACACTCCAGTACAGCAGGTGGTGCTGTGACATTTTATGATAAAAGGCATAAGAAAACAATTCTAGTCACAGTTTTAGCTAAGGTAATGTGTGAGTTGGAAACAAATGCTAGAAGAAGATGAGGAAGAACTCTTTTTGTTCTGTCTTTACAAAGAAAATAAGAAAACAAAAAGACAAAGGTGTTACATGAGACTTTTAGATACAGTGTGTAACGTACCCAAACAAAGGTCAATAACTTTAATAATAATGAAGATGAAATTTGAATTAAACAAAGCTCCATCTGTGTGAAAAACACTGACATGTATGATTACAGTGCAGGTAGATGGGTGTTAATTTATAGATGAGTGATTAATATCTGTGGCTGTAGGAGTGGAGGCCGGCGCCCATCCAGCCATCTCCATCGGTTGCCTGCTGCTGCAGTGAGACATTAAAGTCCTCACTTCTCCTTGTGGAGATGGGATATTGGTTATTTCACCCTGAGAAATGTGCAGTGATCTGTGCCTAATGTATCAGTGCCCAGTACAGGAGGAAGAGTGCATGGTGTGGATGTATGGTATAACAAACTGAATTCAGAAGACTTAGTGGAAAAAGAAAACTGCCAAAAAAAGCATATCTGCATGCAAACGACATCACCAAATGATCAGGAGAAAAGAACTGCAGGCTGTTTTTCAGCACATGTTGTAACATCAGTATTTTTCACACATACTGAGGTATTTAATCCAAATTTCATCACCTTATCTTCATTAGTTGTTAGATTCTTATGTTCATATGTACATAAGACAGGTCATTGGAGTTCAGGCCTGCTCTATTCTCCTAAATTCATGGCTTCACACACATGCTTTGTGACATTAGTTTCAAGACTAGCTGACTCCAAAGCCATAGATTACACTTCAGAGGCCTTGTACATACCTCTTCAGTGACAACAATACCTGACTAACAAGGCTCCAAAGCTATCTGTTTAGTCTCACTGCCAAAAGGCCTACTGAGCTAACCTTGGGGTCTCCCAACAACGTGACTAAAATAAGTCGAACCCAATCATGATCCTTCTCCATTTTTCATCCAATCACAACATCACACGGTTCCAAACCTGTATGTCTTTGTCTCTCTAAAGCATATATACTCTGCTGTTTTGAACAATAAAGTGGGAAACTATTTTGAGAACAGACTCTGCCTCTGTTATCGTTTGAACTCCCCCAGCGCACTGCAGGCCGAGGAGGATGGAGGAATCCTGATTTCTACTAGTGTGTACAGCTCAGTATTTCAGTCGAACCCCAGAACCAACAAACGGTTCTAACAACCTGGTGTCAGAAAGTGGGATGCTCTGTTGGTAAGTAAAGACTGGGATTTTTTTTCCTTCTGTCTTAATAATTGCACAGCATCTCATGGTAAATGTTTTTTTTTTTTTTTTTAAAATACGTAACCCTGTAGGTGTAAGAAGTCTCTGCATAAAGTAGAGTGGTGAAATACCCTTGTTACGGGCAGGCTGGGATATTCCGCCCCGTGCAAGGACGACGGTTATAGTGTACACTGAGAGAAGGAGAGGGTATCTCTTTGGTCCAAGATGAACTGGTTTTCACGTCTGCGTTGAGCTAAAACTTAAACTTAAATTCATGATAGTTTTTGAAAAGCAGCAAACAGGACATTGTGTAGGGTTGAGGATGTTTCATGCTATGCCTCCTTTTCCAGCCAATCACAGGTTTTGATGAATAGTATTTAGGTCCGTGGAGTTTGCTCTGCTTCCATGTGCATGACATCTGCGGTTGTCTGCAAGAAGCCTCCATTGCATCATCTCCAAAAGAAGTATGCTTAGGTCTAAAGGCTCTTAGATTCTTACCCTTGACCAGTGCCCACTGTTTGGATTAGGACCCTGGACCAAGATTGGGCATCACTTATCTACAGCATGTCCACTCTGAACACTTATGTTGACCATGTTTTTGTTCTGCCAGTCGGTGATGGATAGAAGACTGTTGGAGTATGTGAAGGCTTGTAGGGTTCTCCCAGTCAGCAGTGGTCAGTGTCCCAAAGAAATACATCTGACCACCAACCAGCCATGATGTGTTGAGAACCCAGTCAAGGAAGGTTATCAACGTTAGTTTGAACCAATAGAATTATTGTGGCACTAGTCCTAGAAATGTTTAATGCTGGTTAAAGGAGGAATGTAATTGGAGCCCTGAGAGTATCTGAGCTGGTCTTTCCAGTATGTTCTGTATAGTTCTATGACTGGTTCTATATCTAAGACTTGCCTGTACATAGATGCTAAGTCTACACTGCTACAGACAGAAACTGCAGAAGGTTTAATTACATTAAACACATTGTTTATGGACTCCTCACATGGATAATAACATATCTTCATTGAACACATCATTCAGCAAGTGCTTTGTGCTATTCTTGGACAACATATAGCTACATAAATTAAAACACTCAATTACCATTATACTAATGATGACAGTTCATTTGGACAGCTAACACATCAGTACTTGTTAAACCCATTAATAGCACTTTTCCACCAAAATAACTCTGGTTCTTGAACTGGTGCCGTTCGGGCTTATGAGAACCTCGGTGCTTTTTAGTGAACCAGCCTGTGTTTCCACTAGTTGAACCGAGCATACGTCACGGTGTACGTCATCAACAAAGCCGAATTATAAACAAAGATGGCGGAGCGCATCGACTACTTGCGAGCATTTGTGCTCTTGGTACAAATGTTTGTTTCACTTCACAAGTCAAATCTTGTCTTCCCTCGTCCAGCTCCACTGCGCGATAGCTCCTTTTTAGAATCTCTGTAGTCCTTTTTTAGCTTCTTTAGCTTATCTATCACTCGCTCTCTTGAACGAACAAAACCTGCCCGAGCTAAATCCTCCACCAGCTCGCTGTAGAGTTTCTCCTTTCTAATACTCCCCTCAAGTTTCTCCTGAAACTCTGGAGAACACCAAATAGATAACAAAAACTGAGTTTCTTCAGTGGACCACTGTACACTACGAGTCGCCTCAGTGCGCAGGCGCGTTTGGTTCACACTGAAAAACCAAGTATTTTTTGGTTCCCGCTGCGAACAAATGTTCCTGGTTCGGGGCACTATTTTTGTTGGTGGAAATGCGCCAAACGGTTCAATATTAGGTTCTTCAACCAGAACGGTGCCGGTTCCATGTTGGTGGAAAAGCGCTATAAGTCATTCTGCAGGAACTGGATGGTGGCACCACAAACAATACTGGGAAATCTGTTCCATCCCTCTCTCTCAATTCAAATATGACAGCCTGTATTAACACTCAGGAGTGATCAAATCCTATGTCCGGTTCTAGACATCACAGCATAAAAAGGTGATATTGGTTATTGTTCTCAACATCAATCCAAAAAGTTGTGTCTTTAAATTCTCTACTAGTGTTAGTTTAGTGTTGATAGACCAAGTAAAAACAAAGATGTGATCATTTAAATTTGATATTAAAATCATGTTTACTGTGAAAGTAGTGGGGCAGGATGGGGCAAGATGCCTGTGAGAAAGCTATACTGTGCAGCAGTGGCCAACACTTCACCAAAGTGGACAGAAAAGCTGCTTGTTGTTGTAAGTAGCTGTATATCAGCTTCATTTGATCTTGATTTTATGTGATGTGCTGAAGAAAAGATACAAAGCATTGGAATGGAACATTTTCAGTGTGGTGTATTAAAAAAATCCAAATAATTAAATAAACAACTTTGTGTGGCTTCCTCGTGAGCATCTCACCCCTTCCACCATTGTTGCTTATACATGTAAATATGATTTTTATATCAAATTTAAATGATCATATCTGTTTTTACTTGGTCTATCAACATCATACTAACACTAATATAGAATTTAGTGTGACTTATTATGTGATGTCTAGAACTAGATATGGTGTGAAGATATTTTGTGAAGACCTATAGATATTGTGGATATAAATAAGAATGTTCAATGTTCAAACAGAATCTTCCCTTTTGTGTGGATCTTAGAGGAGAAGAAAGTCATGAAGCTCTGAATGTGAGGAGGAGATGCTGTTTGGGAGTGGCAGCATTTACAGGCTGTCGTTGAAACTGAGCTGCCTGGTAATTTAGCTATGATGTATCTGTCCTTTCAGACTCTCAAAGCAAAGAAGGAGCTTTCTATCATCTCAAGGTGAGCGAGATCTCTCTCTGATCTGTGTGAGGGTGTCGTGCTCAGTCATGTTAGGTGGACAAATACAAAAGAAAACAGAATTTCTCACAAACCTGCACAACACAAGTCTTAGCGTGACTGATGATGGTGCTGTACACTCTCAAAATAAACAGCTTCTGGAAGATCTGTTAGGGGTTCTTCAGGATGATGCCCTGGCAGAACCTTTACTATCGCCTCAAGAAACCTCCTTGAAGAAAGTCTTTCAAAGTCTTTTCAAAGAGTTTCTTGAAGAACCTTAAATAAAAAGGATGTTTCTGCAAGTGCTTTAGGGTTTTAGAAACAGGTTCTTTCAAAGTCATGAATGGAAATATTCCTGGGGGAGATTGTAAAGGTTCTGCCAGTACAACAGTCTGAAGAACCCCTATAATCCCTACATATATAACCCTTCCAAAAACCTTTTGTTATAGTGTTGTGCTGACTGTTAATTTGTAAGATCTACACTCTAAAAATAAGTTTTCTAGAATATGTTTAGGGGTTCTTCAGATGGTTGAACCTTCACAGTCTTCTCCAGTAACCTTACCATTCACAACCTGAACCTGATTCTAAAACTGTAACACACTTGGGGGAACATCCTTTTTATTTAAGGTTCCTCAGGAAACTTTTTGAAAAGACTTTAAAAGACTTTCTTTAAGTTTTCTTCAGGCAATTATAAAGTTTCTGCCATTGCAACAACCTGAAGAACCCCTAAAAGATTTTACAGAAGCCATTTTGTTTTTAGAGTGTAGAACTAACAGGTAGCACAGCCTAATAAAAACAATGTTCCTGGAAGACAATTTCTGGGATAATTTATATTTTAGCCATTTGAAGACTTCAGGAACCTTAAAGATTTTAAAAGTTCCATTAGTTCAACAATGCAAAGAAAACCCTTAAAAGATCTTCCAATAATCTTTTTTTTAGAGTGCTGTCCTGTTAGTTTGTATGTGCTATACTCCAAGTTTCTGGAAGATCGTTTAGGGGTTCTTCAAACTGTTGCAATGGCAGAACCTTTCAAATTGCCTTAAGGAACCTCTTCATGCACTGTTTTTGAAGAAAGCTTCTTCCAGGATGTTTGGACAGTGTTTTTAATCAGGTTTAAATCAGGTTATAAACCTTGCACCAGTGAAATAGTCTGAAGAACCCCTGAAAGAAACCTTTTCGACGTTCATGAAAAACATTGTAAATATGAAATGCTGCAAGACTTTGATTGACAACCCGATGTTACGAGTGACTGAGATGTTAATGCCAGCGAAGCTCTGGACTGTCAATGCTCTAGAGAACCTTCCAAGCCAACACACTGATGTTTTATTGAGCAGAGCTCTGCTCCAGAAAGACTGAAACAAGATGATTTGACAGAAACTCTACAGGGAATCTGCTGTTTTCTTCCCAATCTGCGGTCAAGCTTGACCGTGAGCAGTAATACAGATCAAATCCCAAATCAAATGCAGAATTCAGATCTCTTTTTTGAGCCCATGCTGCATGTACGCATTGTAACTGGGCAAATCTCTGGGGTCGTCATGGGTGGCTTTGCTGTAAAGCTTCAGAAATGTTCCTCAGGAGCGCTGAAGGCCAGAGCCGCTCCATCTGGCTGAATCTACCCAGTGAGACAGGGTATTAATATTCATGGCGGATTTGTGCGGCATGCCTCAGCCTTTGGGGGCCAAGAACAGCTCGGCAGTAGAAAATATTTAATTTGGCAATCAGCAGCTAGTAATCCCACACGCATCAATGCTATTCAAAGCATTTGCTGTTGACAGACCACTGTGTAACTCTCAAGTGCTGTACACGTGGCTGTGGCTGGCCAAAACACATTAAGTTAAGCTTATAACCTACTGTGTGGGACTGAAATAATACACAGCAACTGGTGCAGATTAGGGTTGCCACTTTCACTGTAGACCACCCTAAAATACTACTGAATCAGAATATATAACATTTAGACTTGTAAATAAACTTGTGATTTAACTGTATCATATTTATCATTGATAATTTTCTCTATTGGTTAATAATATTAAGAAAAACACATCATTCAATCAAATATCTAATGAACATGAAATGTAAACAATGAAATATTACATCTGTCTTCTGCAGCTCAGACTGAATAAGCCTACAGGTGCATCTAATATATATTGAATTCAAAAAGTGAAACTCATTCATTACACACAGATTGTCTATTTCAAGTGTTTATTTATTTTAATGTTGATAATTATGGTCTACAGCCAATGAAAACCCAAAAGTCAGTATCTCAAAACATTAGAATATTATATAAGACCAAACCAAAAATGATAAATGTTCTTCCACTGAAAAGTATGTACAGTATATACACTCAGTATTTGGTCGGGGCTGCATCAGTTCTGCATGGCATGTGGCACTGTTGACCTGTGGCACTGTTGAGGTGGTATGAAAGCCCAGATTGCTTTGATAGCGGCCTTCAGCTCGTCTACATTGTTGGGTCTGGTGTCTCTTATCTTCCTCTTGACAACAGCTCATAGATGCTCTGTGAAGTTTAGGTCAGGAGAGTTTACTGCCCAGCACAGTGATATTGTGGTTATTAAACCAGGTGTTGGTACTTGTGGCAGTGTGGGCAGCTGCCAAGTCCTGCTGGATAAATTAAATTCACATCTCCATAAAGCTGGTCAGCAGATGGAAGCACGAAGTGCTCTAAAATGTCCTGGTAGACGGCTGCGCTGACTTTGGACTTAATATAACACAGTGGACCAACACCAGCAGATGACATGGCTCCCCAAACCATGAAAGTAAATTTTGTATTTCATTTAGAGTCTGGAGGAAGAGTGGAGAGACACACAGTCTAAGCTGCTTTAGGTCTAGTGTGAAGTTTTCAGAGGTGTCAAGTAACAAAGTACACATACTTTGTTACTGTACTTAAGTAGAAATTTTGGTTATTTATACTTTACTGAAGTAATTATTTTTGGACGACTTTTCACTTCTACTCACTTACATTTTCATGCAATTATTGGTACTTTCTACTCCTTACATTTTAAAAACAGTCGTTATTTCTACGTATTTGACTTCAGTTTGTTATCATTCAAAAAACATCTTATCCAGATAAATTGCGCCATCCATAAAAAGTGAATTTGATTGTGGTTGGATGATATTTATAAACATATTCCATTCTGATACCCTCTTGGTACCTGCCCGCCACGTGTCTCGTCACTCTCCAGTAAGCTCAGTACCGCAACGCAGCGCTATAAGGCAGCGCTTGAAGTTTCTAACTTGTGCCTACGGATCCAATATCCTCCAAAAGCAACAGAAAGAGAAGAAGTGTAGTCCTCAAACACATTTATTATGTCTTGTTTTTCACACTGGTCTGTTTGTATTGTTTTTACCAGGATAACAAACAAAGGAATAAATAAAAAAAATGTTGTTAGCATAACAGGCTATGCTAAGAAAACTGTGCTACCTTAAACTACCGCCATGATCTCCTCAGGGAAGAGTAATGGGGTACAGAGTAAGTCTGCAATCAGGGAAAGCAATCAATTGTCAGAAAAATAAAGGATTTACTCTAAATACTAAAATAATGCTCCTAAATAATCTAGAAGAACATAAAACACAAAATAGCAATATAATTGCTATTAAATATACATTTAGTGCAAAATGGCTCTTACATTACTAAAATGTATTAATTTTCAAGGGGGATATATGCAGCTGAAACACATAGCCAGTACATCCCAAAAATTCAACATTACCATTTTAATATAACATTATAGTCATTACAGTTTTTAGAAAAAAATTATTTTGGGGGTGGGGGTGGGGCAGTGCACTATAAGTTTTGACATGTTACAGTGTTACAATGTTACATGTTACAATGTTACAGATCATGAATGGGAAGCACAGTCAAGGCTGATCTACATATTGATTCACCAATGGCAAACAGAAGAGACTAAGGTCAATTCAAAGTGGGTGGAGCCAAATAACCCCTTTACTGCTAAATGGTAGAAAAGTTTAATTTACATGGAGACACTTAGGCCTGGACCGTTTTTTCAGTGATGTCATTGGTTCCTGTTCAAAGACATTATTAGACCTTAAAGACTCTTTAACCTTCAACATTTTCACACATAACTGGTAAACCAGATCTGGTCAGAGTTTCAGATTGGTTTTATGGGCTTAAACCGCAAGAAAATACCAAGAAAAGTTGAGTTTGTTCTAAAACGTTTGACTGGTGCTATATTTTAATCAACACTTTATGGGTTATAACTGAACAAGAGCTGAATATAGCAGTTAATGTGAAGGTTTTGAATGCATGTGAGGACTGTGCGAGGTGTTGATCCTGTTGAGAAGTGACATGCTGTCTATTAGCTGTCTTCTTAATCATTATCAAGCTTCTCCAGCTTCTTCACTCCTACTGCTCTTGTAGTCTTTGAACTGGAAGCAGATTTTACCTGGAAAGTGCTCTGCAGGTGGGTGTATTGTTTGTGCAGTTCCTGTTTTTCTGAGAATAAGAAGTTGTGGGAGTCCAAAGCTATTATGTTACTGCTACAAATTCAATTTACATGTAATGAGGTAAATGAGTATAGAAGAAAAAGGTAACTTTTGTGAATTTTACTCTTTACTAGACAACTGGAGGGACTCTATACCATGGACTGGAGAGATTTCCCCCTGCTGGCTGGGAAACTGTGTGAAGTTTTGTTATTTGTAATGTGCTGTAAAACATTGGTGAAAACTGCTTAATTAACTATTGTGAAGATGCTGTTGGAAGGGCTCAAACCTGCAATCATAATGCAGGGTTAATTAACTATTGTGAAGATCCTGTTGGAAGGGCTCAAACCTGCAATCATAATGCACATCTTTACTCCACAAGACCATTGCAAAGGGCCGCCCCACTGATGTGCATTTTTGCCAGTTATGAGTTAACTTTGCTTGCAGCTCTGATTGGATTTTCCTGTTAAGAGTCTGTCCTTTCTAGGTGGCTTTCCACCAGTGGGCAGTCATCTGCTGTTATTGCCTGCAGCTGGGACTGATTCATTAAAGGACTTGGTGTGGATTCATTTGCTTTGCCAGTGCAAGCCAGACTTTGCCGGTAACTGATGCTTACCTTCTCTAAGGTTTCTAGCTCTGTCTATTTATACAATATCTAGCACTCAGTTTCTGGCTATTCCATTGTTTTGATTTATTTATTTATTTATTTTTAATCATGTGTGTGAGTGTTGGCTGTGCAGAGTCGATCTATAAACATGTACCTCCCAGCTTAAACATATACAGAATAGTGATTTTCATTTGGGTATAAGTCCAAAATGACTTTTATCTGCATGTATTTCCTAAACAAGGCAGCATCCAGGGAGAGTTTCTCCAAATTTCCTTCTACATCTGCATTTCTGGCTGTGCTGTGACAACCATATAAATATACACTTCTATGCAGCCAACACATTTTATTTAACCACTGCCTTGACATGTTGAACTTTTTATTGTACAAACTCTTAAGGTTTTAAGTAAAATTTACTGTAAATTTAAAAGACTCATAATATTTGAGCAGAAGCTTGCATAAATGAATTTAGCACATATCTAAGCAACCTCACATACAGTCTATAGCCTTATGGTGAGAAAATAAATAATTTGATAATTTAACAGAAAAAAAACTGCAGAAGAAAAATAAAGCAACTTGAAAACTTCTGTTAGAATGCTGATAATTTCAAGATCTCGGCTCAGCTTTCTTTCCCAAGCTGCACTGATTTAAAAGGTCATTCTCAAATCCAAGGTTAATTATGTTAGTTTCTGTCACTCTGAGTGAATTTTCCTTCCTAATTATCTATATATATATATATACATTAGTTTGTTCATTTGCATAAATGCATACATGTAATATCCATGTTAATTATATCTTCACTGTTTTTGATGCGTGATAAATCAACATGAAACGCTTTACTTGAATCAACCATCTCTAAATAAACAGCCCATTCATAAATATTCATGACTGCATGAAGAAGCAGCCTCACCTAGTGAATATTCAGCAATTGTGTCTAACATTTTAAGCATTTTTTAAAAACATTTGACTGTTTTTTTTAGCATTAACTCTTAATAGGCCCAAATAAATCAATCTCTTTCTGTTATATTGACAATTTTGTGGGAAGATATTGGGTACCAGCAGCAAAATGCATTGTTAAAAGCAGCAAATATCCAATCTTGTACATAAATCTAAACCAGATATAAGTGAGTGTAATTAGAAATACCGGTGGATTTTGGTCAATAATGTCCCTATTAGGCCTGATTGTTACATTGTTGTGCTTTACGTTGAACTACAAAATTACGTCAGTCAAGACATGTTTGGAGTGAAAATGAAATTTTGCTGGGAATGTTGAGGCTAATGAAGAGTATAACTCAACAGTCACCTATTTAGGCTAGTCCTTTCCATCAAAATGCATCAACAAAACTCAATCATCCCACTCAGACCTCATCCAGATCTTAATCGAGGTCTCAGTTATTAGTCATTAGCAACTTTAGTCTGCTGTTGAATATTAAAACATTTGAACTCCAACCATGGCTTAGCATATCTGAGGTAAGTAGACAAATATGATTTCTGGGTGATTAACCCTCTGGAGTCAGCTCTACCACAGACTAATACTAATAAAATTCCTACAAACAAAACTAAACATACCCATCTACTTTTCAAATATATATAGTGAGAAATATATTTTTAGATTCTTATGGGAGGTTAAATAAGCAGAGACACGTCTGTGAGAATGACTCAAACAGCTGCACATATTTTCATGCCAAAAACTGGCTCTGCCATTCATATGATAATGACATGGTAATTTCTGACATTCCATTGGTGTGTTCCAGCAGCGTGGAATCTGTGGAATGTTGATTAAAAAAAGACCTCTTACCTGACGTGATTCTGAACAAAAGACTTATCACCTCTCACCTCACACTCATCTCATAAATATTCAATGTAGGGTTAGTGGCTGAGGAAAACAGTGTCACCTCACATTTGTTAAACTTTAGAAATAAAACCATATACAATTTCTAAAGACTGTAATGACCAGTGTGTAGCGAACACCTCTGTTTATTAAGTTCTGAGCTCAAAAGTCTTGGCTAGAAATGTTTAGAGTGTTTTCCACAATATATCAGCACATCTGAAAATAGGTTTTTGGAAAGTTTAAGTTTTGTGCCGATTTCATCCAAATATAGACTTATGACACTCTTATTGTTTTGACACTGTTGTTTCTGAGTTTGTGCTGAACTAAAGTCTGTGTAACACTTTGGAAAAAATTTTATTAGATGGGTGTAATTTGTAAAATGTCAAGGCATATCAGAGTGTCTGAAATACCCTCAGACTACAGGGGGTTAATGTAAAGAATGTTTTTTTTTTCCCCAATTTTCCAAGTAGCCTAAAATCTGACTCTGGTTTTCCACTCTAAACTCAATATAATAAGCCATAACAGCTGTGATCCACAGATAATCCCACTGAGATCCAAAGCCAGTGAGAATGATGGAGGGAGAGGATGGAGAAGAGCAGAGAGGAGGAGATCAGGCTGATCTTACTGTATGAAGATCTTCTGTATGAACATTCACCTCAAATACACTGTCAGGTAAAGAGCAGCACACTTACCTAGAGAGAGAGAGAGAGAGAGAGAGAGAGTGTTAGAATTCACCTTCTCATGGTGAATCATGATGGTGTCCTGGTGGAATACAAGTTAGACATCAAAATGGTCCAAAATTGATTCTAGACAACAGCAATCGAAGAAAATAATGATGTTTTACGTGATGATAGGTGTTTAATAATATGCCTCAGTGTACATCAGTAGTCACCAGTCCTGATTCTGGACATCTACCCTCTCCAGATTTCAGCATCAATCCTAATGGAGGTAGGATTGTTGTAGCTGTACTATAATTATTATCATAAGCTCCCTGGAGAAAAGCAAAAGAATCAGCCTGTTTGTTTAAGGTGGTAGTAACTTCAGGCTCCTGCAGATGTTGTTGCACGTGGATGATCAGGCTGTAAATGCCTGTGTGGTATGTGATGAGATTAATAGATTGAGAAGAGGTGGTACAGTGCAGTGAATGTATCATTTGAATTGTGGAAAATGGATCACAAAGCAGATGTTACCGACTGGCTAAAAGGAGTGATTGTATTTGGGCATCAAGGACCAGAGTGTAAAGGAAGTAGCTGAATTTGCAGGTGTGTGGAAGTGTACAGTCATACAGGTTTACCAGCAGTAGTAACAATCCCAGTCTATACGGCTATAAAACAGAAAACTGCAGTCATTCTGATGATAATGATGGGATGTTTATATAACATCCTATTCCTGCTCTTAACCATGGGCTGCATTCCTAAATACAGTCTGCTCTCTTCACTGTACACTCCACTACTTTATCAGTTAGAGTCGTACAAGAAAAATGATCATTCAAGTGGTTTCGAGCCTGCAACAAACCTACAACCATTTAATAGAGAGAGAGAGATACGAGTGAGACAGAGAGATAAAGTCGTAGAGAAATAGAGAGACATCGAGAAACAGTGAGACATAGAGAGATATCGCGAGAGATGGGTGGTCTGGAAAATTCAAGGGTATAGCACTTTATTTTCCACTCTACCCAGGAGGCATTAGTGCAGAACAGGGTCATCTTTAACACAAATGGAACAGATATGCATCGAACAGTGGGATTTACATTAGAACCATTATTTTTTAGATATTCTGGCTACAGGTTCATGTTCTATTCTGTTTCAACACCATCAGATGACGCAAATCAATCGCTTAGGAAGCTCAATATAATAATTAATGACTGACCATCATTGTTCATCATGTACCCAGATATGACTGATCTCAGCACCTAGCCCTTGTGCTCAGAAACCTGCCAGCCCTAAAGCAGAGGTGGCTGATCCTGATCCTGGAAATCTACCATCCCCGAGAGTCCTTGACTCTGATGTTTAGACAACCCTGAAGGTCTTCATTAGGGTTTGGGTTCCACGGATAAAAACACTGGACATTTTGATTTCATATTATACCACATCTTTCACCTTTCATTGAAAATGAATGAGACTGAACTAGCAAGCTTCGGGTTATAAGACCAGAAACTTACCACCAGGCCACAGCCTGGCTTTAATGCACTTTACACTTTAAAAAATAAGAAAACAATACTTGAATCAAGCAAAATTGTCTTAAGATTTCTTGAAACAGCAAATAAAAGATCCGTAAAATGCCAAAACTAGCATATTAATCTTGTTAGTAAAAAAAAAATCAAAAAAAAAAATCTTAAAAATAGAATCCTAAAGGATTGCACTTTACACTCAACATGGAGTTTAAATAAACAAAACAATGATTTTAAAGTCTTTCTATTGTAAGACTGTAATACATATATTAAGGTAATACATATTAATATTATTAATATTAATAATGATATCTGCTCTGTGGTGGACCTGAGGGGTCCTGAGCATTGAGTTTTCCTGCATGCTCAGTGGAGCTGAAAAAAATTGCATAGTTTTTAATGAAGTGGCCAGTCAATGTTTGTAATCAGATTATAGATTTAAAAATGATCTGTTTATATAATAATTTTAGACTGTTGTAATAATGTTTTTGCTGTTATACAGGTCATAAAATTAGAATATCATGAAAAGGTTGATTTATTTCAGTAATTCCATTCAAAAAGTGAAACTTGTATATTATATTCATTCATTACACACAGACTGAAATATTTCAAATGTTTAATTATTTTAATTTTGATTATTATAACTACAACTAATGAAAATCCCAAATTTATTATCTCAGAAAATTAGAATATTACTTAAGACCAATACAAAAAGGATTTTTTTTAAATGTTGGCCAACTGAAAAGTATGAACATGAAAGGTATGAGCATATACAGCACTCAATATTTAGTTGGGGCTTCTTTGGCCTGGATTACTGCAACAATGTGGCGTGGCATGGAGTTGATCAGTCTGTGGCACTGCTCAGGTGAGAGCCCAGGTTGCTCTAATAGTGGCCTTCAGCTTTTCTGAACTGTTGGGTCTAGTGTATCACATCTTCCTCTTCACAATACCCCATAGATTTTCTATGAGGTTAAGGTCAGGTGAGTTTGGCTGGCCATTTAAGAACAGGGATACCATGGTCCTTAAACCAAATAGCATTGGCACTGTGTGCAGGTGCCAAATCCTGTTGAAAAATGAAATCTGCATCTCCATAAAGTTGGTCAGCAGCTTCCTGGTAAATGGCTGTGTTGATTTTGGACCTCAGAAAACACAATGGACCAATACCAGCAGATAACATGGCACCTCAAACCATCACGGACTGTGGAAACTACACTGGACCTCAAGCAACATGGATTCTGTGCCTCTCCTCTCTTCCTCCAGACTTTGGACCTTGATTCTAAAGGAAATGAAAAATTTACTTTTATCAGAGAAAATAACTTTGGACCACTCAGCAGCAGTTCTGTCCTTTTTGTCTTTAGCCCAGGTTCTGATGCTGTCTCTTGTTCAAGAGTGGCTTGACACAAGGCATGCGACAGCTGAAACCCATGTCTTGCATACGTGTGGTGGTTCTTGAAGTCCACTCTTTGTGAATCTCCCCCACATTTTTGAATGGGTTTTGTTTCACAATCCTCTAAATGGTGCGGTTATCCCTATTGCTTGTACACTTTGTTCTACCACATCTTTTTTTTCCTTCCCTTCACCTCTTGGACACAGAGCTCTGTGAACAGCCAGACTCTTTAACATTGACATTTTGTGTCTTGTGTCAATGGACATTTTGTGGAAAACTGTCAAATCAGCAGTCTTCCCCCTGCTTGTGTAGACTAGAGCACGTGACTCAGAGACCAAAAGCCCAGCTGTTTTGAGTTAATTAGCTGATTAGAGTGTGGCACTAGGTGTCTTCAATATTAAACCTTTTCATGATATTCTAATTACCTGAGATACTGAATTTGTGATTTTCATTAGTTGTCTGTTATAATCATCAAAATTAAAAGAAATAACCATTTGAAATATATTAGTCTGTGTATAATGAATAAATATAATATACAAGTTTCACATTTTGAATGGAAATACTGAAATAAATAACATTTTTCTTTTGACCAGCACCATAGAAACAATGCACTCTGCCACAGTTGCAAACAAAATAATCCCAATAAAATCCTTTGTCACGTAAAGTGTCATCAGTTTTATTGGAAAATATATTAAATCTTGCATTTCTAGTCATGTCTAGTTTTTAGAACAATGTATTCTTAAATTAAGTAAGGTTGTCTTGAAATTCTTGTTTGACACCAGAGAGCCTCGAAAACTTTCAGTAATAGAAAATAAATTTCATTTTAGAAAATCCTTAAAACTAGAAAACTAATCTTAATAAGATAATCCTAGACAAAGTATCTAAAAACTAGAGTATTTATCTAACACAGACAAGTCAGTTATTCTTAGATGAAAAAAACAAGACCTATTGTTGATTTTCAAGATTTTCTTGCTTGTTAAGATTTAATTTTTTGCAGTGTGTGCTAAACTTATTTTTTTTGTCCATGAGAAGACAACCAAGTGTTTTCTGCCGATACACTATATGGATAAAAGTATTGTGACACCTAGAGCCCCTGAGTGGTTCAGCAGGCTAAGACGCTGACACTATGACCAGAGGATCGTGAGTCTGAATCCTGGTCAAACTGTTTGCTTGCAGCCAAGAGAGCAAAAATTAGCCGTGCTCTCTCTGGGAGGGTAGATGGCGCTCTCACTCTCCCCATCACTCACACATTGCAATGTCCACTGGCTCAGGCGTCTACTGATTGGTCCATTTGGAGCTGGGAATCCTGCGCTTTCCTCCGAGTGCGTTGGCTCCCCAGTGACTGTGTATCAGCGGTAGTTCAAAAATGTTTAGTCATATTCTATTGTCAGTACTTCTCTACTGGGACTAAAGAATCTGAATGCATTCTTTAGAAGTGGTGTCCACAAACTTTTGGACACAATACTGACTCATCCCTATCGTAAGATGTATGCTGCAATATCATACTGTAAGTTATGTTAGAAGGTTGAAACACACCTGCTGCTAGTTTTAACTCCATTAAAGAGTTCTGCTAGTTCATGTCCATGAAAACTCACACAAATCTATCTAGACACAAATCTATTTACAGTGTTCTCTGCTCTTGTTTTGCATAGATTGTCTGAATAATAACAGACAGCATTAATGACCAATCAGCTGTTGTACTATCCAGCATCTTTCAGTCTGTATCCCATCAGCTACATTAAACATAAGAGAACATAAAGACAGTATCAAATATAAGAACACATTGTTCCTTTATTTGTGCTGTTCCAGACAACATGATCCACTTCTGCTCTGCTGTCCTTTCATTTCCTTGATGTTTGAACAGCACTTAGGTGTTTGCAAAGTGCTAAAGAGCTCAAGTGCTTTAAGTAATTAACTTATTATCCTCTTAGGGAACGATATGAGATGTAAATTAACCAATGTGGTTGGTTTGCAAAGAGGAGTTTTTCTAAAGTAAGTTTACATGAACAGCTCATACAGTTAATACTAATTTTCTTACGGTCTAGGTGCATACACAGCCCAGTTACCATCATCTACTATTACTATCTTACCAACCCTGCACTGCATGACAATCAGATCCCAAATGCAAATAAGTACACCTTTATCTTTTTTTTTTTAGATCCTTTGGAACAAAGACGGATGCGTTCAGTGTTCATACCAGCGATAAGTTGCCTTATTTTTAATTATTCATATTCAATTCCACAAATTCAATCTCAGTCGGTAAAATTAGTAAAGAAACATTATTAACAGAATTTTTGCAGTAAAGACTACTGCAGAAATTTAGCTATAAAACAGAGACCACAGAAGTCGATTCTGAGTCAAAACAAAGACTTTTAGTAGTCAAGACTGAGTCTGGTTTGAGACCAGGGCATAACAAGATTGAATCAAGATCAAGACATTTAATAGTCAAGTACGAGTCAAGGTCAAAACCAGGACACAACAACTCACAGTCAAAACCAAGACTGTTAGTAGTTGAGTCCAAGTCAAGACTGAGACCAGGACACAATGAGTCCAAGTCAAAACCAAGACTGTTAGTAGACAAGCCTGAATCAAGACCAAAACCAGGACACAATGAGTCTGAGTCAAGATCAACACGTATAGCAGTCAAGTCTTAGTCAATGTCAAAACTGGGCCACAAGCAGTCTGAATCAAGATCTAGACTTTTAGTAGTTGAGTCCAAGTCAAGACCAAGACTATTAGAGGTAAAGTTCAAGTCAAGTCCAAGATCAGGACATGGGTCTGAGTCAAGACCAAGACTGTTAGAGGTAAGGTCTGAGGCAAGACCAAGACTTGATGACTACAAAGGAGAGAATTATGTTAGCCAGTGTCTTATGAGTTAATGCACAACTAATGCAGTGATGAAAAAGGAAGGACAAACAACAGTAAAATGAAAGTGCACACTCATTAACCAATGTGCTTGCACACAAAAGAATTTGACCTCAAGTCATGTCCTATTGGTTCAAGGGATTGTCCCGACAACCTTCAAGTCACAAGGCCAGTTCCCTAACTTTTGCACCCACCCAGGAGTCTTCTAAAGTGATCTTTCTAACAAAGAACTCTAAGAACAGGATCATCTACCTCAATCTGAGGGGAAGATACACAACATCGATAGTCTCCACGCTCCTAAAAAAACAGCAATTAAGAAGGACGAGGAAAACATCAGGTCAGCAAGGTGGAACTCAAATGGGAACATATTTTTCAGACAATGAAGAGAAGTAAACAAATAAGAACTTTTGTCCCTCTGACTGCACACTGACAGCTGGAGACAGTAACCCTATGCACATCCATATTCATAATGCCTTCAACACTCGTTTCCTCCTCAAGAGTGGGGCATGCAAGATTTGTTCTAACGTTCACTGGCTGAAGTTGTGTGCCAATATATCCTGTAGGTTGTGAGCAATGATGAAAGCTGAAAAACAAATCACAGAGGTGCAAAACATCAGATGGTTTTGTGGAGAAGTTTCTAATTACATGCTCTGTGTCAGTCCTGCATGTACCTCCAAAATAGCTCCTATCCTCCAATGTACAGACTCTATGTTAGGAGCAGATCCTGTAAGTTGTGATGTGGAGCTCCCACAGATCTAACTTACTTTCCCAGCACATCCCAGCAATGCCCAGATTGAGAACTGAATAACTCTGAGGCCACTGTTGGTAGATACAAACAACTCCTGACTGGAAGAACCCCACAGCTCTTGCAGTTTCAGAGCTGTAATTTTGTCATCTCACCATAACTATTTCAAGCTTCTTAAAGGTGCTCAGGTCTTCATGACTGACCATCTTTCCAACATCCAACATCCTGACTTTAAGAATCAACTCTATGGTGTCTAATATTACTCAGACCTTCACATACATGTAATAATGTTCCAGCCTAGTCATGTTTAAGTGAAAAGAGACTGCTCTGAATAATTATTGAGGTGCCAAACATCAGACATTTTTGGAAACTTTGCATCAGTCCTCAATGTACCAAAAAAAACCCAAGATCCAACCTTCCAAGCCACGAACTCTACAAGACCTTTGAAAGGTATCCAAGATGTTAGCAGCAGATCCGTTAAATCCTGAAAGTACATACAATAGATTGAGATCTGGAGGCCACTGTTGGTAGATATGGACCAAAGCTCCAATAGGTCTGGCTACTTCAAAGATACTTTGATTCAGTCATCTGGCCATATAGTGTTTGGACCTTCTCAGAGGTGCTCAGGTCTTCATGCCTGCCCATTTTCCAACATCCAACATATTGCCAATCATAACCAACTCTTTGGTGTCTACACAGTAAATCTGCCAGTGTTAAATCAACACTATTAGAGATAAATTAACACTGAGGGTGTCAAAATGTAACACTCTCAGTGTTAATTGAACTCTAATAGTGTTGATTTAACACTGGTATATTTACTGTGTAATATCTCTCAGACCTTCAAATGCACATACTGATGTTCCAACCCAGTGTTCCCACTGTTCTCTTGAGGTCCAGCTGTTCCAGTTTTGGAAACATGGCTTCTCCAGAATGGCTTTAACTGCCTTAATTAACTTGATTATACATCCAACCCAGAATCCTTTTTCACTGACCTCCACAAAATTCCATGATTACATACAGCACATATTTAAATCTGCTAATAAATATTAATTGGGTTTTAGGAATGACAGCTGGAACCTCCGCCCTCAGGTCATGGGAAGTGTGCAGTTTATATAAAACATATAGTTGCAGGAAGAAGCACAGGAATGATTGTGTAGCAGGATTGAGAATTTTACAGATTCCCAAGAGAACAGAGCCAAACAGATTTCAGCTCAAAGCTCAAGAGTTGAGTCAGCCATGAGTCTTGAAGTCGCGGATAATGAACAAATGTGGATACTTGGTAAGGTTTCTCAACAAGTTCACTGCTCACACAGTTATACTAGTAATTAGGTCTTACTTTATTTGGAAAGACCACTATCACCCCCTATAGATAATTTTCACATTATTTACAGAACATCTGTTGAATCTCAGTTGATACTAATGCTTACGCATGTTTGGAGTTAGGACCAGATTTATGGGTTTTGAAGTTAAGTTTAAGGTGAGTTTAAGACTAATAGGTAATTAGTTTAATATACAGTAAATGAAATGCAGGGTAAACATCTACAAAGCATAAAAAATGCCTATTTAAATAAAGTGTTACTGATAACTGAACTACTTTCAGTTGAAGGTCAAAGGCAGTGTTGGCCATTGCTGGCAAATTAGCAAATAAAACTAATGCAAATTTACTGCAGGAGGTAGAGAAGTTCACCAGTCAAAGTCATGCATGGATATTTTTGATCACAATTACAAGTAAGATTTTTTTACTTGCTGTTAGTTACACTTGTTTAAGCTCTATTGAGGTTTGCATTGGAAGGTCTACTCAAGAGAGTCACCATTCAAAGGTAATACCTTTCAAATAAACCAGAAAAGCTCCACAATCTGCTGTAGGCAAAATCAATGGAGTTGTGTTTGTGTCTGGTGGGTTCAGACAGGAACATGAAAGAAAGCACTGAAGAAAAGAAGGCTTTTCTAACAGGTTTAAGACTTCACAAAAGTTTGGGCTGTGAGAGCAAAGGCGGATTGTTCTTCTTAAAGAAAGAAAAGGGGGCACACAAGAGGCTGGTTCAATCGGCCTGTACTCCCACAGCCAAAAACGTAAGCAGGAAACGGGGGGAATACAATCTCCTCTTCTGGTTCATCAAAAGCAGAAGCACAATGTGACACCAACTGCTGATTTCCCATTGCTCCAGGCTTTGTTTATGCCTGGCATTTACCCCGGCACAATGACAGCAAGCTCTCTGACTAGTTTCTGGACCCTTGGCATGATCAGCTCTTATCCTTTGGTTCAAAGTGCCATTCAGACCCTTCAAAACGGCGAGAGCTCAGTTTAGGCTTCATAGCAAAGACTAAACTGTTGAAAATAGAAAACAATTGGCCCTGCAATTATTGCAATGACTCATTGTTTATTGAATGATTGGTTACTAGGATATAAACAGTGGATTTTATTTTAAACAGAACCCACAGGGTTCTGCTCTAAGAACAATGCAGTTTTTAATAATTTCCTAACACTAGGATGCTCTTGTTGCAATTTCTATACTGGTGACATACTGCTATATTGCCATCACATGTTAATAATTCCTGGTAATCATATTTGATTTAAACAACTTACAAAATATGGACACAAGTCTTCAGACAAGGCCTAATTGCATTGCTTCTACTGAAAACAGGTAGTAAAAGAGTTTATCCTGCTTTTGTTGAGTCTACACTGTACAGAGAAGACTTTTACTATATTTTGAAGCATTGTTGTCAATGTCAATATCAATTTGATATATAAAGCACATTTAAAAACATATGTTGGCCAAAGTGCTGGGAAATGACAGCGCTGTCCACTGCCACTCTGTGCTGCCCTAATAATTATTCATTATAACCTAAATAATTTTGCTGTTTAAAAAAATACGTACTGTAAGTACATTTCAAGCATGCTATATAATTAATCCAATTCATGTTAGGACTGTGGGTAGGAGCGGTGGAAATGTGTATATAGCGGTTGGGAGGTGGGACAAACGCTGCTGATTTTTGGCAGGAGAGGGAGGAAAACAAAAGGGAGCGGGTTTAAAAAATAAACCCCATGCAGACGTCTAACATGATGCCAATAGGTTTTCCAGAGAGTCTTATTCTATTGGCAATACTTCTCAACAGGGACTACACAAGCTGCATGCATTCATTAGAAGAGGTATCCACAGATACTGAATGTACACACATGAATGATGCAATGGTCTTTGGGGGGGTCTCAGAATAAATGCCACACATGTGCTCCCAACTACATTAGAAAGTAGCTCTTTTGTACTGTGGTCCTCACTAAGGTTCTGGGGGAGTTTTGTTCTTAAATCTGTGTAGGAGGTGGCTGGACAAGCATTTCTGGAAAGCTTCTTTGGGATGCACATTAAAACTGAACACACAGATGACCTCCCATTTCACAAAAGAAAAAAAATGCAAACAGCCTTTCCATTCACTCATTAGTAAAATAAAGCATAGACTTCAAAACCAAATATTTAAGCTCTCCAGCCATCTGCACAGAGCCAGTCTGCTGCTACCATTGCTGGACTATTTCTAGAATTGATCAGATGCAAGTGTGTGAGAAACTTTCACATTACTAGGTCATTATTAAAAAGAAAACCATTACAAACTAGTCACTTTTTCAGTTGAATAAAACTCCAAAAGGACAGTATCTACACCTATTGGCAAGAAAATTAAAGGGAAACTACCCTGGTCCTAGAGTATAGCCCTGTGGGACACCACGCATTTATTTTGCATGAACAAATACACTATTCATAATTACACTGGTAACACCAAACCTCAGAAATACAGAATAAAGCTCTATAAGCTGTGTATATGTATGACATCAAAAAGCATAATATATACTATACACTGGGAATGTCCTTAATTGCTACATCCAGATTCTTACTGAATATGAAAAGTGAGTCAGTGTGAAGTGTAATTCCACTGAATACTGATTAGAGTGAGATATTCAGTGTGTTTTAAGTGTTTTCATGATATCACTGAAAGCCTAGCCTGCTGTATGGGCAGCACTTGTTTATTCCTGGCCCTCTCTCTCTCTCTCTCTCTCTCTCTCTCTCTGTGGACAGGTGGGCTACCAGAAGCCGCAGTCCTCCGTCCTCTCCTGTCACTCTAATGATGATTCCACACAGAGATGCCACAGAGCTGAATAAATATACAACACCATGACACTGTCCTGATTCACACGGCAGTTGTTAATATTCATCCACCTCCTCCTCACCGGGCTACTGCACATATGTGCGAATGAGGAGGTGAGAAGCTTGGCACAATCAGCACAAACTTGAGCATAAATCTTATAAGTGCAGGCAGTGATCAGAGGACAGTAATATTGCACTCAGTATTGTAGTCCACACCCTTAAATGTGACATACCATTTAAAAAAATCCCTCACTGTTTGGACAGAGAATGTAAGAGCTGTTTTGTGATGGCACAGTATCCAAGGGATTTACATATACCTGCCAATTCACATTTACAGTTCAACTCCACAATCACAGTTTAGCTTCGCCTCTTCACATTCACTGTTTAGCTCCGCCCATTCACATTCACTGTTTAGCTCCGCCCATTCACATTCACTGTTTAGCTCCGCCTATACACATTCACTGTTTAGCTCTGCCTATTCACATTCACTGTTTAGCTCCGCCTATACACATTCACTGTTTAGCTCTGCCTATTTACATTCACAGTTTAGCTCCGCCTATACACATTCACTGTTTAGCTCTGCCTATTTACATTCACAGTTTAGCTCTGGCTATTCACATTCACAGTTTAGTTCCGCCTATTCACGTTCACAGTTTAGCTCCGTCTGTTCACATTCATAGTTCAGTTCCACCTATATACATTTACAGTTTAGCTCCACCTATTTACATTTACAGTTTAGCTCCGCCTCAGGGATGCCACCCATCCCATAAAATACGGAATCGTTCCATATTTGTAAATTAAAAGTCGCATTCCGTATTGAGCCTATACGGAATGCGCTTTGTTCCATATTTTTATCAAAGGGGGTGAAATAAGGTTGAACTGAGGCAGAACTATATGTGTGAATCTGCAGCTCTCTCTCTCACCCTCTCTGTCGTGTTTCAGCAGAGTGTGTGAGTGTGTCGTTGGTGAACAAAATGGCTCTTAGAGTCGACTCTTTGAAGTGAGCGATCAGAACTGACGTATGGGGGAGCCAGATTTGTTTCCCCCCTGTTGAAGTTGCACGGGATTGGTCATTTATACCGTGTAAGGTGGGGGGTGTCGCTATATTAATATTAACTATAATTGTTGCACACGCACACATACAAAAGACTCTCTCTGCATATGATGAAAACTCTGCACATGCCGAAAAAAATGACATAAGTTTAAATAAATAAATGCACATATAAAAAAACTAAATAAATAATTACACACAAGTAATTGTATAGACAAAAATTTAATTAATAAATACATTTTGTCATGAAAAAGGACAAATGTAAAAAAAATATTTCAGTTGTTTTTACATTTCTACATTTATTTATTTTCATTCACTGTTGAATTGGCATTATTTTATTACTAGTTTAAGCTAAGGAGCAAAAGAAGAAGAAGAAAAGTCTTTCGATTTGGGAGCTCTAAGAGGTCTTTTAAGTAAACCAAGCCATAAAAGCCCATCACTAGTGCAAGTCGTGACCAATGAAAGTGTTGTCTGCATTGCTAAGATACACCTGAAAATGGTGCGCGATTTTCAAAAAATAGCATCTAGCGAAGGCAATTTTAATTTAGGTGCAACATTAAATAACCCCAACCCAACTCCCCCCACCTCCCCAATCCAGTCAGGGGTGTCCCTTATTTCAAAATCTGAAAGGTGGCAACCCTACTCCGCCTATTCACATTCACAGTTTAGCTCCATCTATTCACATTCACAGTTCAGTTCCGCCTATTCACATTCACAGTAGCTCCAGCTATTCACATTCTCAGTTTAGCTCAGCCTATCCACAACTTCGGCTATCCACTCTACGTGTTTCAGCCTTGTCTGCTTTTTAAAAGCACAATACCCATAACATAAACAAGATGAGCAGAGCTTTAATATGGCTTAATCTCTAAATCCCTGCTAAAGCATCATTACTCCCATAGGTTGAGAGGAGTGCAGGAGGTTCCTGAAAGGTTCCTCCCATTCTCACAGAACTCAAGGGTTCTGTATCTTCTACTGGAAAAGAAGTCACTATTCACTAACAAAGGCTAAGCCAAACAGAAAAGAGCTTAATGTTGTATTGGTAAAGAAGTCCATATTCTGCTGACCCTGAATATCTCTAAAGAGCAGCTGTTCATAAGTCTTATTGTAGCTTTTACAGTCCTATTCAAAGCTTTAGTGACCAGAGCTTAGATGACATGTTTACTTTCAATTCATAATTACTGAATTAAAGCAATAAAACAGGAACAGTGACCTGTGCAAGTACATCCTTTACCCCAGTGTCTTACATTCAGCAAATAAATAGGACATTCTATGTAGAGGATATATTCGCTTTCTTATATACAGAGAGTAAATAAACCTTAATTTGTCCAGGAACACCTAAACTTCAACATTACGATATTAATATGAACAATAAACATTTAGAAATAAGACTCATAAAGTCATGTTGCAATGTCTGCTCTGTTGTCCTTGATATTATATATTGTATCGTATATGAAATAATTTCAAATCTCATATAAAAAATATACGGTTTCATATTGCATCAGATTTTGCCATATCGTATTGTATCTTATTACAACATATGTTGTATAATGTATTGTATCATATGATGTATCACATGGTAGTGTATTGTACTGTATCATATTGCATCAAATTTGATTATACTGTGTGATATTGCATTGTACTGTATCTTATCACATTGTATTTTATCGTATATCATGTCTTACAATATATTAAAGGATATACTGTACTGCATCAAATTGCATCATATTGTTAGTACTGTATCATGCTGTATTGTAGCACATCGTACTGTATCTTATCATAGAATGTATCATTATGTTATGGCATTATGTCTTGTTGTATAGTATCATACTGTATTGTACTGTACCATATTGTATCATAATATCATCCATTATCTTCCGCTTTATCATGATCAGGATCACAGTGAGTAATGAATGAATGAATGTTATACACTTGTATGTTACACTTATATTATTATATAATGTTACACTTATATTGCACCTTTCTCAAACCCAAGAACACTTTACAGTAAACACACTCCTTTTACACACTTAGAACTCTACCACACACACAGACGTGCAGCAGCAGCCAATCACACACAGCGTACTCTCAACCGGAAACGACCGTCCACCTGGAGGACCTCATCAAGGACTTGGGGCATTACCCAGGACAGGGTGCCAACCATATCTGGGCATACACATATACATTTTTACATACACCAGGGTCATTTTAGAGTAGCCAATCCACATGACCTCAATGGTTTTGGACTGTGGGAGGAAAACCACGCAAACACAGGTAGAACATGGAAGCTCAACCCAGATGGGAACTTGAACCCAAGTCCTCAGCGATGAGAAGCGAACGTGCTAACCACTAAGACACTGTGTCTCAATTGCTCATAATAACATATTATATTAAATCATAAACCCTATTTATCATATTGTACTGTATTATGTTGCATCATACTGTGTCACATTGTGTTACGTTGTATTGCAGTGTACCATATTGTATCATATTGATGATCAGACTGTAAAGTTGCTGTCACTATTCAGTATTCTACCCTCCACTGCTTCAACTGACTGTAAAAGCACAAAGAGATCAAGGCCCCTCTTAAAAGCTCATATCTATTTAACCCTTACAAGTCTAGTTACCGTCATTCAATTTGTGTTACATAATTATTGAGCTCTAATGACATAACTATGGAATTATTACATTATATTTACATTTGATTTACATTCTGTGTCAACAAGTTCATGTCTGCACTTCTGACATTCTCTGCTTGTTTTCAGAGAAATAACTCATATAACATTAAAGCATGCATTAGTATCACTGTATTAACTGCATCTAAGATTTAGCCAAATCTATGAGACCCACTTTCAGAACACTAGAGCACTTGCTCACTCATTCCCACCACGTATGAGAACAAAGACAGCACGTGTCTAGTCGTTGGTTTTTATATCATTATTATGGGAATTGCTTTGCTCCGCTACTGTCCCCAGCAGACTAAAATGAAAACTTGTTCAGCCATGCCAGTCCTTGGAGACGCTCGGCTCCATCTTTATGGAAATCAGGAGAGAATGGCTTTTTACCTGCGAGACACACTTCAGGCTCCAAGTGATACAAGTCTTCCTACAGTGAAGACCTTGATGCTCCTCATTTTGTTTCAAATGTTTCGCAATGTGCATCTGAGAGGCTACTTATAGATGGCATTTTCCAGTCTAGAATGAGCAAAGTTTGTATTACTTACAGAGCAGGATACCCAGCAGGAAAAGACAAAAAAACAGAGCTTGTCCTTTTGACCTGAACAGATTGATTCTGTATGTTCACAGTTTCCATGCTCAGTACTTTGACTCAAACATTTAAAAATAAATATAGTAATGTTGAAATTCACTGTCTTATACTGTACAATCAAGCATTTTCACCATACATAGAGATTAGTTCTACTAAAAACTGCATGTACAGGCCATGCCATTAACATGGCGGACATCTTGGATTGAGCTTCAGTTGTGCAGATGTGAAGGCAGGTGTGTGACACATCAACCTGGTAAGAATTTCCCCAGAAAAACAGTGGTCTACTTCATATCTACATACCTTTATTAATTATCATGTTAAAACAGTGTTTGTAAACCAGAGAACTGACCATAAGGGCTACAGAATGTGTTGGATATGCTGGAGTGTTCAGACTCTCTGGTTCTCTCATTCCTCATTAACTTTCACCAAAACATCTGGCTGAATGTTAGTACAAGCATCAACAGTTCTGTCCTTAAAATCAACAACATCCTGGATCTTCACAGAGTAAACAAGAGCCTCGACATGAACAAGAGCCCACAGTTAGAAATCCAAACGGCTTCAATCAGAACATGGTGGACACTCGACTACACTCAATCCATTTTTGGGGAAACTGCACATCAAGATCTCTGACATCATCACCTGTACAGAAGAAACATCACTGTTTTAACATGAGAATGACAAAAGTTATGTAGACATGAATCACACCACTGTTTTTGTGGTGAAATTCTCTACCAGTTTGATGTGTAGCACACCTACCTTCACACCTGTACAACTGAAACTCAACTCGCCACCATGTTGGTGACATGAACAGGTTTCCCGTAAAGCGTGGTTTGCTAAATCATTTTATATGATCCTTACTTTTGAGACACACTGTATATAGTATTGTGAACTGCACAGTATATTCTGTATTACAGTAATGTACTATAGATGCTTCAGGGTGCTTTCACACCTGAAGGTCTGGACCATGGTCTGGACCAAGGTTTGTGTTTGTTACTTTGTATATATTTGGTCTGGTTAGGTTTGTTTTCACACTGCATTTTTTGCGAGCGCTCCAGAATTTTATTATGACACACCCACGTGCTGTCATCATCACTTACGTGCAGTTCGTCTTCCTACACTCGACACTGATTGGTTTGTAGAAGGACGTGCGACTGACGCTTTTACACTTTTATATTCTACTGCTGCAGTTTCTTTAGTTTAGTTTAGGTTGCTCTGTCACCTCGTTTCTCTCTCATCCTCCCAGAAAATAAGCTGCACGTTTCAGCATTTTTGTGAGTTTTTTTAAGCTGACTGTTCATTGAACCAAAATTATATTAAACATGTTATCTCCTCCTCGCTCCATGTGCTACCACAACTAATTTTTGCTGCTGTTCTGCTTACTTTTCTTATTCTGTTGTTGCTGAATGTTGTTAACATCTGCGTCAACTTCCTGTATTTGGTCCCAAAGTCCGAACCTTCTAGCAAAGTGTTTTCACACTGCACACAAACCGGACCATGGTTCAGTAGGTCCGGACCGAGACCACCTCTTTTGGTCGGACCAAATTTTGCTGCTCATCTGCAGTTTGCTAAAGATCACGTGGACAAGCCAGAAGACGGAAGAATGTTTTGTGGACGGATGAGACCAAAACAGAACTTTTTGGTGTAAATGAAAAGTGTTATGTTTGGAGAAAGGAAAACACTGCATTCCAGCATAAGAACCTTATCCTATCTGTGAAACGTGGTGGTGGTAGTATCATGGTTTGGCCTGTTTTGCTGCATCTGGGCCAGGACGGCCTGCCATCATTGATGGAACAATGAAATGTGAATTATATCAGAGAATTCTAAAGAAAAATGTCAGAACATCTGTTCATGAACTGAATCTCAAGAGAAGGTGGGTCATGCAGCAAGACAACAACCCTAAACACACAAGTCGTTCTACCAAAGAATGTTTAAAGAACAGTTACAGAAAGGTTTAGTTACAGTTATTGCTGTAAAGTGGGGTCACATCAGATACTCAAAGTAGAGGTTCACTTACTTTTGCCTCTCACAAATATGTCATACTGGATCATTTTCCTCAATAAATAAATGTAGAATATTTGTGTCTCATTTGTGTAACTGGGTTCTCTTTATCTACTTTTAGAACTTGTGTGATAATCTGATGATATTTAGGTCATATTTATGCAGAAATATAGAAAATTGTAAAGGGTTCACAAACTTTCAATACTTCTGTATGTACGTGGTTTCAACATATTGTGTATTCTCTGTAAATTATAAGCTCCATGCACAAAGAAACATGAGTCACCTTGCATGTTTAAGTGGTAGTAACTTCACACCCCTGCAGATGGCAATGCATGAGGATGATCAGTATTAGGGCTGCAAATATCTAATATTTTTGGAATCGAGTATTCCATCGATTTTTTAATTGATTAATTGAATCGGATAAAAAGTACTTTTGTATGTTTTAAACAACTATATCAACAGTGTGTTGTGCAACATGAAAGGCCTATTAAAATGAGCAAGCAGTTGGCTCTTATTCCTCACAAAAGGTTTTTAGTCAAACTCAACACTTTTATTATAGCAAAGAATAAAACGTATTGGTATTCAAAATGCTCTTGGTAAAAATTGCAGCTTCTTCCTCAGTTCATGAGGGACTTGTCCGGATAAAGCTGCCCATGTGCCACTGTCATGTAAAGACATTGATTTGTACAACAAGCGCTATAAACTCGCCTAAAAGTAAATCTTTATGCTAATGAATGTAGTCCTTCAAGTGGTCAGAAATTAATTTGTTCATCTGTTGCATCTATTATAACATATGGGGAAGGCGTGTTTTGAGATGTAACGTGTCAGTGTGTATGTATATGCGCAAGATGAGGAGGGATATATTACATGAGTGAGATCTTGGTGCATTTGCTGTTTTGCTACTTATGCCTAGTCACTATCAACTCATAACATAGGCTGTACAGTATTTGCAAATAATTGCAAATACTGAGGCCCCGAGTGGCTCAGCAGGCTAAGAGGCTGACACTATGACCAGAGGATCGCGACCATCAACAGCTGGGGCCCAAGAGAGCAAAAATTGGCAGTGGTCTCTCTGGGTGGGTAGATGGTGATCTCTCTCTCCCTATCACTTTCACATTGCAATGTCTGCTGGCTCAGGCGTCTACTGATTGGTCCATTCAGAGCTGGGAATCCTGGGCTTTCCTCCGAGCACGTTGGCTCCCCAGTGACAGTGAGGTGTGCATGTCTTTACCCTCCTAGAGTCAGGGACACTGTAAAGTGATGGGAGAGCCCCCTAGCGGATGAGATAGGTTAATTGGCTACTACTACTACATTGGGAAGGGCATAAAAATGGACAAAAATTAAAAATAAATAAATACTTACAAAAACTGTACTTTCTAACAAGTAATAGTAAAAATACGACACCTTATACGGGCTTTCACAGGTCTCCATAAGGTTAATTTGATCCGCACCCAAGCGCGATTAACATTTTCACACCTGACAAAACAAACCTCACTAAGGGAGCAAACGATCCAGAGTCTTTTTTTAACTGGACCAAATAGTGCTGGTGTGAAAACGCCTTGAGTCAATCTTTCGACCCTTTTATTTAAGCATCAATGTTAAATTGCTCGGCAATCACAATCACAGTAAAAACCAAGAGAAGCCCAGTTATTACATGAAGGCCAGCAAGCAGCACTGTGCTACCTGTCATGTTTGATGATAGATGATGCTCATACATTGTTAGTCAATGACAGCGTGAACCTGCTTTGCTAAATGCTCCACTAGTTCTGTTTTTTTCTGACAGCTACATAACAGCCTGTCAATCAGCATAATTATTGAATACTTTTCTTGTCATCATTCTGTAGTGACATCTATGTTCTTATATTCAAGCGTCATAATGACTTATTTATACCATTTTTTCAAGGAGCATCAGTCAAGTCTCTAGTGGTGAGGTTGGTGTACTACATTAACACTGGAATGACTTGATTCTGTCCATGAGAGCCTTTAGAGTCAGCTGAGGTCAGTTTAGAGTTAATCAGTCATATGAAGGATTGATGAATGATAAGGTTATTTACATTTACTTTGTATGACGTTATGTTAAAGTTAAGATAGACTAGTGTAGATGTGATAGCAGCTCTGTTGGTTCAGTTGCGAATGCTTGATGTTCCAGATCCGTTTCAATTTTCCATCCAGCTTCATCCTCTTCCATCTTTGAGAAGTTCTTATGAACACAGTTCTTGGTTTTGTTTCTAATTAGAGTTTTTGGTAGTTTTAGTACCTGCAGACTAAAGCGCTGAACAGTTTTACACCACGTTTCCTTAATCCAGGCGGTACAATTTTAGCCCAATTTGGTCTTAACCGACTGAATGTCAAGATCAACTGAAGTCCCCATTCCTCTCTGGCATCAATGGGGCACCACTGTTATGCTGTTGGGAGGTACTCAGTGTACAAGAAGTCCATTCTCAGTACATCTTCACTTCACAGAACATCCCATAGTTAGTGCTTTCTGAGATGCTACCACCATCATGTTTCACCTTGCACCCTATTATCTGCCCTTTTGGAAAACAGTCACATCACATCCTTTGTCTATGATGATGGTTTAAACTCTGCAACAACTGACTGGTGTGCTCATTATTCATACGTGCAGTAAACCCTGTCATGTGACATCCCAGGCTGAACCAGGAATGGTCATAATATTCTAATATGACTGTGCCCAAGCAGAAGGATGAGCTGGAGTTAGGGATTGGGAAGAGCCTTCAGTAATGATGCTCACACTTACAAAGCCCTACAGTAGATTGTTCAGTCAAGTCCGCTTTGCTGTATCATCGATTCGTCAATGGCTGAGAGGTTTTCCTTTTATTGCATTATTGGTTCCAGCTGAGACAATGCCCACTCTGATGGAGATACCTGGGCTCTGACTGATGATGCACCAAATACATTCAGACAAGGACCAGGAGAAGTGTCTGTCAGTTTTTATATTCTCAAACATTTCAGTCCACAGGCACAGAAGAACTTCTTTTGTGACAGTGAAGTAAATTGGCGGGCCAAGTCATCTATTACACCAGAAAATGACACATCTCTACTGGCAGGACTCCTTGGAGCTTTTAGGAAAGAGAAGACTCACTGTTCTCATCTATAGGGGCAGAGTTCAAATGCTGGGAGATAGTGATCAATAATTATGATTATCGTAAACAATACCTAATACAGGCTGTACTTTTTTACATCAAACCTACAAATTTGGTAACCTAAAGGCTAATACACTGCATGACAAGCCTGCTCATTCATCATTTCTTTTGAATTCTAGGGTATTAAAAATTTTTACCTCCCATCAACATTGTGTTTCACTGAATTAATCCCAGGACACCTCCAGATGTCTCAGCTGGGAAGTCTGGCATCCCGGATCCACCTTCAAGCTCACTTCACAGACCTATCATTGAGTCTCTATATCATCAACCTCCATGACAACTAAGGCTGTACTGAACCCCACTGGCACAGTTAATGCATGCTCAGTGTCACCACTTCCATGAGGACTTTGTGTATACTGTATACCAATCAAGGACGTAACTTTGGGTCCAACATTGGAGGGGGGGGTGAGCTGTCTGCCTATTTATTTATTTATTAAATCATTTTCTTTTTTAAAAGGATTCAGGAGATTTTGGGTTAATCGTATTAGAAATACATTGTAATGCTTTTACTATGTATTTATTTAACTTTCTTCTTTCTTTTGCCAAATATAATAAATACAATATTTTATAGCAGTCTGTTCTCCACCGAGCATGAGAGTTTAATTAAACATTAAACTCTTTACTATGACCGCGACCCTGATAAGGATTAAGCGGGTGTGATAATGAATGAATGAAATGAATTCTTTACTATTAAATACTTTCTGTAGAGAAAAAGGTTTTAACTTGATGTGTAAACGAGTCTCATCCTGGACATTTATGGGACTCTCATCTTCAGCCCTGTTATCAGTACAAATATTAGTTATTAATAACTAAATACATAAAATACACAAATACACATACCTTCATATGACACATACCCCAGTATTGATCTGCAGTGCCCCAGTATAAATTTCACCAGTAAAAAAAACATTTCAGAGTTTTAAGTCTATGTAGAATACACTAGAAAATGTGCACATAGCTACTTAATATAGTAATTCATTGCAATTCTATTCAC
>BRDA01048389.1:0-11740 GCA_036984385.1 Crenuchus spilurus | reverse complement strand
CCATAAAGTGATTGCTAAGGTATGCCTAGAAAGTTACTATGGTCTCTGCTGTGGTTGCTGTTTGTTACCCCTGTACCATGGACTTCTAAGGTATGGGGACATCATAAAGTGACCAGTGGGACATATGTAATGATACAGTGAGTTCTGATTGCATTCATTCAGTCATATTCAGTGTTGGGAACGTTACTTTAAAAAAGTAATTAGTTATAGTTACTCACTACTTGTTAAAAAAAGTGTGATATGGTCACTAGGTGCCAATCACCATTTGCATGCATTTGTAACAAAGATGTAGATGCAATACTTACCTGATGTGATGGTGAAGCTGTTTGGAACTTGTGTGTGTTTACACTAGACAGCTAAAAGAGTAACAAGGTTCTAACACTTACCTTTGTGTAGTTCGGCAGGATCCACGAGCCACACAGGACGGGGGGAGTTTAGACACCTTATGACTGTAAAAGAGAAGAACAAGAGTTAACTGCAGTTAAGATAAAAATGTTTATGCAAACATAGTGATACACAGATGAAGGAAGAACGGTTTAAGAGATTACAGTGTGATTTAACTGTTATATGTTAATGTTGTAATCTAGAAGTTCACCCATAATTACACTGGTTTAATCCATGGGAGGAGCTAACCATTTAAATGGGGAGGTTGAACTAGAGCAGGGCTGTCATGATGGACTGAATGAGAAGGCCACGCTAACTCTTTGCAGAGTGGTGTGTATTGAGCCAATCCTGAGTTGCTTGGAACCAGGATATTTTAAACTCTTTATTTTCTTTTTCGATCAGTGTTTTGTTTATCGTTTGTATTTTATCACTTTTGCACAAATAAAAATCACCAAAAGAAAAGGACCGACGCCTACCATCTTCTTTCTTCAAACACCATTATTCGCCTCCAACGGTCATTATCAGACCGGTGACTCAGTACCGTCATTTCCCATGAGGGTTGACTGAGCATCGTCACAAAAAGTAACTTAGTTAGTAACTGAATTACTCTATAATAAAAGTAACTCGTTACCAGGGAAAGTAAGTATTTTCATTACAGTTAAAAAAACTTATTTGTCAAAGAATAAGGATTTTTTGAAAAAGCAGTTTTCACAGTCAGTTGAAATGAGTAGATCAGAAAGATGTTTGTACATAACTTTTGAAATTTGATGCACATCAACAGACCAGTGCAGGATAAAATTCTTTAAAATACCAAATCTTTGTAAAAAAAAAAAATAATAAAAAATAAAAAAAGCAAAAGTAAACAGTTACACTATATAAAGTGCATTTACATCTATCAAATTAAATTCTCTCAACCTGAGACAACTGGTTTGTTCACAACAGAAGTAAACTTAACAACAAAACCTCTATAGTCTTATTCTTCAAAAATCAAGCCTTTGCTGCTTGGCGGACTTTGCCCCGAGTCCTTTGCTAGTGGATGGTGGTTGCTAACTTTGTAGCTGCGTGGGTCGTTGTGAGATGCTTTATTAAATTACAGTTGCTTACAGTGGATGTCGACAAAGTCTTCGCCCGAGGACATAATGTACACATTACATGCACGTTTTTGCCTTTAACCTCAATGAAATTAAAATAATGTTTATATCGCCACCTTGAAAATGCTAACTTTTCTTCGGCTTGCTCCTCTGCCTCTCGGCACATGTGTAAAAACACTGGCTCTGATTGGCTACCATAACACTGCCTTAGCCAATCGCTTACTGACTTGAGTTAAACAGGTGTTACACAGAAAACTGTGACCTGTCGAGATCTGTGACTTGATAGAAGTCCTGTTACTCCTCACTAGCCTGAGCAGAGGTCCGCTCGTATTACTGTCGGTATATCAATATATAGTAACGGACCGCTTTTAATGACCAGTAACGTCAACGGTGTTATAACGACAGGAAAATAATTAATTATTTTTTCCCGTTACTGACAAAATGACGTCGTTACGTATCGCCGTTATTTTTAACGCCGTTATTCCCAACACTGGTCATATTTATTAAGGAGAAATAACAAAAGACAGAGCTGGACACATCATAAAGAAAAAATACAGCTTGGCTTTCTTCCGAATATCAATCGTCCTTGTCCACAGACCTCCCATAGAAATACAGCTATTCAGAATGAGGCTGGCTATTGTGGCTGTGAGGTCAAGAGACAAAGCTCTGGCTGCTGCTTCCATAAAAATGTCCTGCCAGTCCTTCCATCCTCCTCATTCTTCTCCTCCATTTACAACACAGTCAGTGTCTCAACTCGGCGCTTTCACAATAATGCCACTCCCCTGCTATTCTCCCTATTGCAGGCTTGGAGGAAGGAAAAATAAATAAATAATCTAAGACGAAAGGGCCTCTGCGCATTCTGTGTGTACACATACAGCACGTATGATCCCCTTGTGGGCGATGACAGATGCTTGGAGGGCTGGGCAAAGCCCACTGCAGAGGAGAAAAAATGTATGCTGAAATAAAAGAGTGGAGATAATCTCCTGATTACAGGTAGCTTAGCGTCCTTTAAGGGGAAAAATGAAGAAAAGAAAAACAAGAACATCAACCAAACAAATACACATCTACCTGCTTTTACAGATGGATTACTTCAGACTGTCTTAACGGCTCAAAAAGCTTTCCTTAGTGGCACTTTGTTTGTTTGTACTCTTGTTTGGATCTTGTGCATTAAATAACTGTTTATTATTTATTTTATCTATATGAAATCCCTAGAAATCTGGAGTTACTCTAGTCATTTTACTGTATTTAAACATATTATGTAGATTAATACTCAGATTAGATTAATGCATTTCCTGAAGAAAATGCAGAGTAATCACACAGCCTAAGCAATCCCCAGGTGTATGTTAAGATATTGTTAGATGCTTGATATGCTAGGGTTTTCCAGGTGGCTGTTGAGGTGTAACTAGATAGTTACTAGGATTTTCTAGGTGGTTGCTGAGGTGTACCTAGACAGTTACTAGAGTATTCCAGATTGTTGCTGTGGTGTACCTAAACAGTTGTCTGGGTTGTCCTGGTGGTTTCTAAAGTTTACCAAGACAGTTGCTAGGGTATTTCCGGTGGTTGCTGAGGTGTTCCTAACCCGGTACTAGGGTTTTCCAAGTGCTTGCTGATGTCTACCAAGACAGTTGATAGGGTCTTCCAAGAGTGACTGTTGAGGTGTACCTAGACAGTTGCTATTATATTTCAGGTAGTTGCTGAGGTGCACCAAAACAGTTGCTAGGGTATTTCCACATGGTTGCTGAGATGTACCTAGACAGTTGCTAGGGTCCTCCAGATGGTTGCTGAGGTTTACCTAGACATTTGCTAGGGTCTTCCAGTGGTGGTTGCAAACATGTATCTAGACAGTTGCTAGAGTCTCTGATAACAGATCATTTAGCATCTTTTAAGAAAAAAAATGAAAACAAAGCAATAACACCAACCAAACATTTGGAAGGCATGATAGCTTAGTGATTTGCACATTCATCTCTCAGCACTAAGGTGTTATATTTGAGTCCCCATTGGTGTGGAGTTTCCATGTTCTCCATGTTCCATGTGGGTTTCCTCCGGGGTCTCCGCTTTCCTCCCACAGTCTGGAAACATGGAGGTCAGGTAAAGTGGTCATTCTAAATTGCCCTAGTGTGAATGTGTATATTCCTGGCAATAGATTGACTAGAATAGAATGCCCAGCCTGGCACCCAATGGAGGGGTAGGGAACTCACAATGACCATGAACTGGATTAAGTATTTATGAAGATGGATGGATAGACAACCAAAAGCACATCTACCTGTTTTCACAGACACATTACTTTAGACTGTCTTAATGACTCTGAAAGCTTAGGGATGCATTGTTTGTACTCTTCTTTGTGGAAGTATGGACTCAACAATTGGTCAACATTAGATACTGTAGCACTGACTAAGCTAACCTTTAGTAACAGCTACAGTCTGATGTAATTGGCTTCATATATAAAAGAGGTTAGTTTGACAAGATTTATTAATAATTCAGTGCTTCTTCAACACTGCATGGTAAACAGCTCAATAGTTTAGCTTTTGATGCTTCCTGTTCTTTAGTTTAGCCTCTTTCTGCAAACCCATATTTTCTGCAAAAATATATACATATACACTCATTGTCAATTTTATGTACACTGACCATACACCTTGTAGATGGAAAGTCAGAAACAGTAGCTCATCTGTTACTGCACAGCTTGTGTTGGTCCTCTAGTCCTTCATTGGTCGACGTTGTTGGCTGGTTGGTGCTCCAACAGTGACACTGAGGTGTATAAAAACTGCAGCTCTACAGTGTCTAACCCAGTTGTACTAGCGCAACACACACTAACACACCACCACCATATCAGTGTCACTGCAGTGCTGAGAATGATCTATCTACATTGAAGAACAGGGTGAACACAGGATACAGAGCAATAGATGGACTACAGTCTTGAGACAAAAGCTTCCATTTTACAAACCATCACCTTTAGCCAAATGCTTCCCATCTCGCCCAACGTCCTGCAGACCGCTGTGCTTACAAGACCATTTAACAGGTTGTTAAAAGATGTCGCACACTGATGTGTGTTTGCCTCCAGTGGGTCTAAAAGCACATGCTGGTGAGCAGGGGGTCATTAAGGGCCCTGATAGATTTCCAAAGCAGCCAGGCACCACAGTCCACTGGGCAAATGAGCACCAGACATTACATAAATAACCACTTAGGGCTGATGTTCTGTCATTTGAAGCTCTCTCTGTCTCTCCCCTTTCTCTCTTTCTGTATCTCTCTGCCCCTCCCCTCATTTATTTTGCTAAGCGCAACAATTAAAACGTCCCAAAAAGGCTAATGACTCCATGCGCCATTGCTTTCCAGCAATTACAATGCATGGCATCTAGTGAAGCTTTGGCGCCAAATGCCTAAAAAGTGCTTTCTCCCTGCCACACCACCCGTTCTCCTCACTGCACTTCTGTCAGGAGATCATGAACAGCACCGTGGAGCACGGGCCTCATTACCGTTCCAGCAGGGCGGCTTTCTGAGCTCGTTCGTATGCGCTGCAAGGCCGCTGCTATTGATCACACTTCGCTGTGCTTGAATACACACACGGCTAACCGCAGTGGACGAGCCTTGTTTATTTATGTCAATGAGAAAGCAAACCCATGTGATTTATTCCAAAGCCTGAACTTCCTTCCAAACTTCTTAAGTTGCGTTTTATTTACTCGCTCAGGACAAAGTGGGCTGCGTCCCAATTCGCCCTAAGAAAACTGAGTCTCAACTAGTCACTGACACTCTGCTGTCAGGCATTTTATTTAAAGAAATAGCTTACTGAACAAATTAAAACAAATACACAACGTTATTTTGTATGAATGCATTTAACTACTTATAGTTAACATAGATCTACAACTGCACTCACACAGCTTGTCTGGTCCCCGTAGAGATGTCAATAGAATAGGACTAAACATGAAAATGTTGGCACCATGCCTAATGCCAGGGTTAGAGGGGTATACAGCCCCACAGCATTCAGCTGTAGAACAGTCGAATTGTGTTCTCTGCTCCATCTAATACTTTTGGGATGAGTTGGGAATGCTGCTCATCCAACATCCTGATCTCGCAATCAAATCCTAACAGAAATGATTCAAAATGTAGTAGAAAACCTTCCATGGACATACTTATATTAGAGTTACTTACTGAGAGGTGGCTGGATGGTACTGGACACCAATGAAAGCATAAAGAATCCCTATAAGCAAGAAAGGCACCTTCATAAGTGCCAAACACCATATTCCCAACCCTCAGCCTCCACCCCCCAACACTCAGCCCCAACCTTCCCGAGTACTCAGCCCCCACCTCCTCAACACTCAGTCCCCACCTCCCCAACACTCCGCCCCCTCCTCTCCAACACTCAGCCCCAACCTCCCCAATACTCAGGCCCTACCCCCCAACACTCAGCTATCACCTCTCCAATACTCAGCCCCCACCTCCCCAATACTCAGCCCCCACCTCCCCAATACTCAGCCCCTATCCCCCAACACTAAGCCTCTACCCCCAACACAAAGTTTCCACCCCCCAACCCTCATCCCACACCCATCCAATCCTCATCCCCCAGCCCCCAAACCCTCAGCCCCCACTGGTATGGATGCTCAGACTGTATGTAAACCCACTCAAAAGTAATCAGTCTGTGTAGACATAGTGGGCTGTCCCAATTCAATATGAGAACACTGTCTGCATCTTTTTTTCCCCTCAGAAGTCATTGCCATGTCTGACACTCTGCTGTCAGGCATTTTATTTAAATATACATTTCCTCAGATTTACTCAACTTTCCCAAATCGACACTGCCAAAAAAAAAAACCTAGTGTCTCAGAAACAGTAACTTTACAGGAGAGAGCAAAACGATCTTTAAGTGTAAGTTAATGTAAAGTGTAAGTTAATGTAAAGAGATATTTTCAGTGGTATTTATATTGGTCCAATATTCATGAGGTTGTCAGACAATGTAAAGGACTTCTGCCACTATGAAATACTAATCCCTTAAAATATGATTCAATTCATCTTCATTTACCCCTGAAATTATGCCTTAATGCCCATGAAAGACCCTTAATTTGGTTACAGACACCTTTAAACCATTTAACACAGTAACTGACCCTTTAATTATCCCTTAATGAATACAGAGGTATTGATTTTAAATTATTTTGTTCTTTATTAACAATACATTAATTATTAAGAGGTTATCAGAGTGTAAACAGGTCAACATGGGGTTCAGTTTCACAGATTAAGGTGATAAATCTGTTGTTTCCTCTCAAGAATCTGTTTATGCTAAAATCTCCTTTGCTACCAAAATATTGGCTCTATTAACCTTGCAGCTCAGTTGTAACAAAAGATTGTTTACATTTGGGTTAAGAAGAAATGTGTGGAAACACTATCCCCCCTTTAAATGTATTGGGACACCTGCTCATTCATTGTTTTTCCAAGATCAAGAGTATCTGCTACAGTAACTGGCTTTGTAGTCCAGCGAAGGCTTTTGCAGCATTGCTGTAAGAATGTGACTGCATTCAGTGACAAGAACAGTTAGTGAGGTGGTTTTCTGCTCCATCCAAAAATATTGGATGAAGCAGAGAACACAGTTCCACAGCTCAATGCTGGGGGGCTTTAGCATTTACCTGGCATTAGACATGGCGCCAATAGGTTCATGTTGAGTCATGTTCTGTTGGCAGTACTTCTCTACAGGGACTAGACAAGTTGTTTAAATGCATCTGTGTCAACTTCAAATAGCTGAATGCATTCATGAGAAGGTGTGTCCACAAACTTTTGGACATATACTGCTCCTAACCTTCATTCATAGCGTGTATACCAGCAAACTGTAGCAAGGTGCATTAAAAATGCATGTCGTTGTTCACTTTAATTGATAGTGACTTCAAAGTCAGACGAGAAATTGCGTAACAGCTTAATTACAGGGGGTTGGAGGAAACACACACACACACACACACATACACACAAACACACATTTGAGAAGCCTTGTCAGTGTCTTATTAAGCAATTTCTGGTGCTTCAGTGCCATAACTCATACATAGCACACTGAAAGCTTTGGGTATCTTCCATCAAAGTAGAAGAAGGAGGTGCGCGACCGTAATAGATGCTAATGTATATCCAGTAATTGCACCTAAATTATTAGCCAGTTGCCTCACTCAGCTAATTGTTTTGGTTTAAGACCCATGGCACAGGAGGACACGCGAGGATATTAATATTCATCGATTTCACGAAGCGCAAAGTGAGAGCTTTGCTGAGTTACATTGTCTCATTGTAATTCTTTTTAAGCGCAGACGGCATCTGGGTGATTGCTTAAAAGTCGTCCGTCAACAAGACACAACCGCCCTAATTTCATTAGGACTAACAAGCTTTGCAGCGCCATGAATTCCAATGAAAGCATTAAGCTTTGATTTTTCTTTTCATTGCCATGGCGGAAGCTCAACTCAGTATAATCAGAAAGAAAAATCGGCCCTGGCAATACAAAAATCAAAGCTTAATGTATCTAGTTATATATCAAAGAAACTGTGAAAAAGTTCATTTGTCATATAATTTATATTAAGCGACATATTTCAAACCATTTTTTGTTAATGTTGATCAGTGTGACTTATAGCTCAGAGGGCTGGCCAATCAAGCATATCCTTGTCGATGTTGACTTTGGACTAAACACAGTGGGCCAACACCAGCAGATGGCATGGCATCTCAAACCATCACAGAAACTTCACACTGGACTGCAGACACCTTGGTTTCTCAAAACTCAAAACTGACTTTCACCTGAAAAGAGGACTTTGGAGCACTGAGAAACAGTCCAGTTCTTGTTCTCTGTAGTCCATCTAGTTTGAGTGGCTTGATATTAGTAAAACAATATTTATACAGTTTGAATAGAAATTTACTTTAAGTCCAAATGAAATATTCTAATAATTCGAGATTCTGGGTTTGTGATGGAGTTATAAACAGAGCAGGAGTGGCTAATCAGGAGATGCAGGTGGATTTCATGTCAGATGGAGATGGGCCGGCTCATGTCAATCTGGAGTTTGGGCCGGTTGGATGGGAAAAATAAATTTTGACACTCATGTCACTTTTTAAAAGTTCTTCTTGCATTTATTCTCTATTCATCTAACAGCGCAGCCCATACATCACAGTAGATTAGATTGGTTCTACCATTCATTCATTCATTATCACACCCGCTTTATCCCTATCAGGGTCACAGTTAGTCCCCTACCCCCTCACTGGGTGCAGGGCAGGGCATTACACTATTCAACTAAGCCCAGGACAGGGCGCCAGTCCATCGCTGGGTGAACACACACACACACACACACATACACATACATGCACACACATGGACAATTTAGATTAGCCAATTCACCTGACCTCCATGTTGTTGTTTTTTTGGACTCCGCTCAGATGTTGACTCGAACCCAAGACCTCAGCGCTGAGAGGCGAACGTGCTAACCACTAATCCACCGTGCCGCCCATGGGTTCTACCATCTGAGGGAATTCTCCACTCCCAAATGTTTAAGATGGTTGGGTCCACGAATTGTCTTTTCTGGAGCGATGAACCAGCTGGTAAACAGAAATATGTAAATCATTTTGTATTGTCATTGTAAGATTGTTGCGCAACATTTGCATGTTGCACACAGAACAGATGTATAACCAACTTATACCTAATAAAAAAGTATTGTAAGAACTAGCTGCAGTTTAATTTATTCAAATTCCTTCTTCATGGAAACAGGGCCCTGAGTGGCTCAGCAGGCTAAGACACTGACATTATGACCAGAGGATCGTTCGAATCCCAGTCATGCTGTTTGCCACCATCAGCTGGGACCCAAGAGAACAAAAGTTGGCAGTGCTCTCTCTGTGTGGGTAGATGGCGCTCTCACTCCCTTTCACTCACACTTTGCAATGTTCGCTGGCTCAGGCGTCTACTAATTGGTCCAGAGCTGGGAATCCTGTGCTTTCCTCCGAGCACCTCCTCAGTGACGATGTACCAGCGGTAGTTCGAAAAGAGGTGGTGGCTGGCATCACACGCAGCGGAGGAGGCTTGTGCTTGTCTTCACCCTCCTAGAATCAAGGACATTGCAAAAGTGACGAGGAGAGGCCTAACGGATGGGATGGGCTAACTGGCTACTACTATAATGGGATGGGGATAAAAATGGGCAAAAACTTAGAAATAAAATTAGTAAAAGGGGAAACGGTTTGGGCATGATACTCATGGGCTGAAAAAGGGACCCCTGGTAATAAGCCATGCTGACTACATTAAAACAAAACATTTGAAATGTGTCACTTTATGTGTAATGAACATAAAATATGACATTTTAATTAAACAATGCCATCGATTGCTAAATGGCTAAAGGTAGCTTACAGATCACAGACAGAAATGTAAACCAGCAAAAAAAAAAAGTACAAACGATGCAAAAAGGTTGCTAAAATTTCACACTAGACTGTGAAAAAGACATGACGTTGGTGTGATTTGGAGTATCTTTATAACTGCAATGCCTTTGCACGTACAACAGCCGGAGAGTACAGTTCTTTCAACACACTGAACAACCTGCCATGTCACACCAGTCCTGTCACAACGTGTGAAGTGAAAATAAAGGAAAAAAGTTGGTTTACAGGAAACCCCAAGATACAGAGCTTTGTGCTTTAGATGAGTAGATTCTCACTTGACACAGCACAGTGGGGGTTTTGTTCACTGGGTGAGATTTCAGTCAGTTGGTATTTTCTTTTTTAACCCCAGAAGCACTGCTGACTCTTTCTTCATTCTTACATCCTGCTTTCCATACAGAGTCTTTTTTAAAAGCCTTCTGTGTATTGTGGCATTACATCATGCTGTCATTTTCTAGCTCTCCAAATACACACAAACACACACGTTTTATACATTGTCAGGATGTGGGGTCATATAAATGTCCTGCATGTTACTTTTATGTAATATAGGGTGACACGGTGGCTTAGTGGTTAGCACGTTTGCCTCTCAGCACTAAGGTTTTGGTTTCAAGTCCCCATCTGGGTGGAGTTTCCATGTTCTCCCCGTGTCTGCATGGGTTTCCTCCCACAGTCCAAAAACATGGAGGTCAGGAGAATTGGGTACTCTAAATTACCCTGATGTGTGTGTATGTCTGTGTATGAATGTGTGTATGTATGTATGCCCAGATATAGTTGGCACTCTGTCCTGAGTGATCCCCCTAGTGCTCGATGCAGTCCTTCAGGTGGACGGTCACTTCCGGTTGAGAGTACGCTGTGTGCAACTGGGTCCTGACCATTGAAGACTGAGCAAAGTACACAGAGAAACAGATGGACTACAGTCTGTAATTGTAGATCTATTGTAGGTGGGGGCAGCCATGACCTAGTGGTTAAGAATCTGGTCTTGTTGCCAGTTTGATCCCCAGACAGGACATGACAGAAGTGCCTTTGAGCAAGGCACCTAATCCCCTAACTGCTCATTCATCTTAACTACAAAGTGCACCTATATGGTCAGTGAAGAAAAAAATAGACAATAAGTGTACCTAATGAAGTAGCCAGTGAGTGTTTATGCACCATATGTTTGTAAACACCATTATAATATGTCCTATATCTTTCTAAAAGGTAGACAGTTTATGACATATTTCTTTAATATTTTCATCTTTAATATTTGTACCTCATCAGATAGTCCATAGTAGATTTTTAGGTTTTTACGGTCATTATGCTGTTTTTACTGTTGTAAAGAAAATCTTAAACTTTACTGTAAGTCGGTGTAAAAATATTTCATTGCAAGGAAGGTTGGAGCATTTTGGTTGGCCCATTGATCATGTATGACATTTACAAAAAAAGTAAATTCCAGATGGCAAACATGTTATGATGGTAAGGAGGACAATGAACCAGCCTTAGCCTAGGTCTGGTGCATCACCTCTAATGCCATACATCTGGGGCTGACTAGAGACAAAGCTCCAGGAGCTGCTTAAAAGGGCTCAGTTTCACCTACACAAAAGATAGAAGGGAAGAAATTTCAGCACTAGTATTTACACTATATTTACTGCATAGAGTAATTGCATGAGCAGTACCTTATTGAAATTGTTTATCGACTAATATCTCCTATTCTAGTGATTAATCGTGTTTATTGAGGTTGTTCACAGTCTAATATCTAACTAGAAAAATGTAATTAAAAAAAAATAAAAGTATGCATAAAAATAATAAATAAAATAAAATCATATATGTATATGTATGTACAAACCGGATTCCAAAAAAGTTGGGACACTAAACAAATTGTGAATAAAAATTAAATGCAATGATGTGGAGGTGCCAACATCTAATATTTTATT
>BRDA01048385.1:37574-51853 GCA_036984385.1 Crenuchus spilurus | reverse complement strand
TCTACCTGTTGTCTGTTCCATTTGCACAACAGCAGGTAAAACTGATTCACAGTCAGTGTTGCTTCCTAACTGAACAGGTTGGTTTCACAGAAGTGAGGTTGACTTGGAGTTACATTGTGTTGTTTAAGTGTTCCCTTTATTTTTTTGGGCAGTGTATTAACAATGGACACAAGTTGGTAACTGTGTGCCAGGCAAATATTAGGCTATGTTTACATTGCAAGCCCCAATAATCAATTCAGAGTCATTGCACAGATTAGATTGGATTATCTTGGATAACTAGGATAACTTAGATAAACATGGGTTCAGCTTTGTCTTGACAAATCAAATGAATTTGCATTCATTTGCTTTTAAGATTTTAAATGAATAGTTATATAAAATACTTGATTTGATCTTAAACCAGAGTCTTGACCTTACATCATGGTATTGCTGATCATTGATCTGAACTCTTTGCATTTGCAAGTGTATATTTTGTGTCTTTATAGGGAGAGCCTGGACTTGGAGGAGGTGTTGGACATAAAGGAGAAAAGGGTAATGTCGGACCTCCTGGTCGACCAGGTGACTATGGGCCAGTCGGACCTCAAGGAGACATGGGAGCCCTTGGACTTCAAGGTGATCACTGATTCAGTTATAGAGCTTATAACATAATAGTTATATATCATGATTATAATTTGTGGTTCACTTTTTGCCCTCCATTACTTCTGTTATGTCTCAGGACCCCAAGGTCTACATGGACTTCCAGGCTCTTATGGACTTCCTGGGCCTCCTGGACAAGTAGGGTTTCAAGGACTGCAAGGTCGGCTAAACAGCTATATTATTATTATTATTATTATTATTATTATTATTATTTTAGGCTATATGTTATTTAATATTATATTTTAACATATCATCATGAAGCCCTGGAGGTTGTGTTGATGAGTTAATGTTTTTATTAGTTTAAGTGGTGGACATGAGCTTCTCTTGCTGTCTCAGGGCCTCCTGGTCCTCTTGGTCCTCATGGCCCTATAGGTGAGAAGGGCAGTCAGGGGCTGGATGGTATTCCTGGACCACCTGGACCAAAAGGAGACACTGGTAGGAGTCAAAGTTTATTATCCGAGTCCAGAGCAGATAGGAGCTAAATAACCCAAAAAATCTCATCACCAGCTCCGCATCACCATGCTGAGAACACATACGGAAAGAAGGAGGTGTGGCTGTTTGTTTTGATTTGAGATGCTGGTACGACATCTAGTGGCAGAAATGATCGTATACAAAACTTTTAAACAATGCATGCTTAAAACGGCTGAAGCAGTCAAAAGTGGGAGAAAACTTTAAACAGCATAAGGCCAAGAACAGGCAGAAGGGGAGACACAGTTGCCTGGTAACAGGGCCAGCAGGTGTGCTAAATTGTCCTGAAGGTTAGGGACCCGGTTGACAATTCCATCCCCTGGAAAGACATGAATGATGAGGCAACTAACCCCCAACTGCTCCCCAGGTGCTAGAGATAGAGCTGGGCACCACTTTGGGCACATTGGTCAATGACTTGAAGAGTGGCAGTGCTATGGCTCCCTCTGCTGTTCAAAGGCAGCCCCGCAGAGAAATCTACCATACGCTGACCGTTTAGAGTATATGCTTTGCACCTTGCTCTGAACATTTACAAGACATTTTGATGCAGCATGTTACCAGTAAGCCTTTGCTGTTATAAGCCTGTTTTTTCTTTCTTTAGGGAGTATTTGGGGCATTCCAGGCAGGAAAGGAGACAAGGGACAGCCAGGTTAGTAATACATTGTTTTAAAGGACCACAACTTAAATTTTATGTAATTTTTAATTAAAATGTGATTAAAATGTATCTGCACTCATCATCCATTGTATTTCCTCCAATAATAAACTGTAGTCCATCTGTTTGTATAATTTGCTCACCCTGTTCTTCAATGGTCAGGACCTCCACAGAGCAGGTGGGTCGTTCTCATCACTACAGTGACACTGATGTGGTGGTGGTGTGTTAGTGTGTGTTGAGCGAGCAGAGCTGCTGGAGATGTTAAACACTGTGTCCACTCACTGTCCACTCTATTAGACACACCTACCTTGTTGGTCCACCTTGTAGATGTAAAGTCAGAGACAGTAGCTCATCTGTTACTGCACTAGTCCATCATCGATGGTCACAGACTATTCTCAGTCCAGCAGTGACACTGTTAAAAACTCCTCTCTGATCCACTTGTACAACACACACTAACACACCACCACAACTTCAGTGTCACTGCAGTGCTGAGAATGATTCTCCTGCTCTGTGGCAGTACTGATCATTGAAGAACAGGGTGAAAGAACCACAAAGTGGTCAGTGAAACAAAAAAGGACAATGAGTATACATACAAGGAGATGGTTTTAATGTTATGGCTGATCACATTATCAGGCCCTAAAGGTGATCAAGGACCTCCTGGAGTGCCAGGTTATGGGCTTTTTGGTCCTGCTGGAAGTAAAGGAAACCCCGGGCCTGCGGGACCTCCTGGTGTGCTTGGTTATCCTGGTGCTTCAGGTCAATGTATCAGTGGGGTCAAAGGAGAACCTGGGCTCCCAGGCAGACCTGGAGAGCCAGGTGAGGAATCAGCCCATTATATTATATTGTCATTCCATCTACACGGTAACAAAATAATCTTTACAGACACAAAAATGTGAAGGTGACCAAGGTACAGACATAATGAATGTTTGATTTATAGGTCCACAAGGTTCCAGGGGGCCCCCAGGGCCGTCCGTACCTGGATATAAAGGAGACATGGGGGACAGGGGGCTTCCAGGCCCACCAGGTCGGGCTGGAGACAGGGGAGAACATGGGCCACTGGGACATCGGGTAAATGACTCCTATAAGCCTTACAAAATGTAGTTCTATCACTATACACTACATATTTAAGCCAATATCAGAATACATGTCCATTATCTCAATTCAGTGATGTTTACTTAATGTTTATAAGCTCCTTACCACCATCATTATTGGATGCACACAGTTGTGCAGAGTAAATCAACATAAAATGTCAGAGAAATAAGAATAAGACAAAACAATACATTAAAAACAGGATTGAAATAATAGATTTAAAACAGTTAACTTTGCACAGGGACCTGTTGGTGTACAGGGCAGTCCTGGAGTACGAGGAGAACCTGGAATACCTGGACCTCCGGGGTTACAAGGTGTACAACTGCTTTTCCAGAGCATCACTGCATGTATTATATACAGCGGCACTGTTACAGTCTCAAAGTTTGAGCACCTCTCTCATAAACCTAAGAGTGTGAATGGGGAAGCATTCTAGAACCATGTGAATTAGAACATTCAAGATCTGTGCAGATCTATAGAAAGCTGTAAAAGAGCTGGAATGACTGGATCATTCTAGAGCAGTAAGGATGTTGGACAACGTTTTAGAACAGTTTGAGTGCAGGAGCAATTCTTGAGCATGAATGGGGAGAGCATTCCAGAGCAGCATCAATGAGAGGGAGGAATCTAGAACAGTGTGAATGGGGGAGAACATTGAAGAACAGCTTGAACAAGGATGATCTTGGATGGTGCGAATAACGGGGAACATTGTAGGAATGAGGATGATGACCTAGAACAGTGTGAATGTGGAGGAATGTTAACATTAGAATGAAACATTCTAGAACCATGTGAATGAAGAATATCCAAGGTCCACATAGATCTACAGAAGGCTGATGACATGTGTGAATGGGGGGAGGGGCATTCTAGAACAGTATGAGTGGAGAACACCCTATAATGTGGATGTTGAGCATATTCTAGAACAGTTTTGAATATGGGAGCACATGCTTGACCATGAAAGGGGAGAATATTCCAGGATAGCATGAATCTAGAACCGTGTGAATGTTAGGGAACATATTAGAACAGCTTTATTGAGGACAGTGTGAAAGAAGGGGAACACTGTAGAGCAGTGTGAATGAGGATGATGTACTAGAACATGCATGTGGGAGAACATTCTAGAACAATTTGCATTGTTCTAAAACAGTTACACAGAGGTTACACAGTGCGCTAAGGTATTAAATTTGTATTTTGAGTTCTTTTGCAGTGTATTGAGGTTCAGCCATTTGCAGCAGGATAATAATTTTTGTCTTGTGATAAGGTGAGACTGGAGAGCCAAACTACAACGCTGGCCTTGCAGGTGTACCTGGACCAAAAGGACTCCCAGGATTACCAGGTAAAACCTTACAAAGAGCAACATTGTCCCATATTTAACAAGTGACTTAGAATAAGAGCACTGATCTGAGAACAGCTATCATTAGTCTATATAGTTCTATCCAAGACTTTGTCAATGTTATAAACTTGTCCCAGATCAGCATTATTACCCTGTGATACCAATCCATGAGATGACACTCTGGTGTGAGTGGGTGCCCTGTTTTATTTAAAGAACAGGGACCTAGCAAAGTATGATCTTCTCAGTGTTTGTGCAAGTGTATCAAGACAGATTTCTGAGGACCTCAGAAATGGAGTCCCCAGACTGGAGAAGGTTACAACACCATTTCTAGAGAGTTGGGACTCATCCAGCCCTCAGTGAGACAGATTGCATACAATTCAAGACCGATATTACCCTTCCCCCTGAGTAGTCGATCCAACAAAGATGACAACAAGTGCAAGGAGTGTAATAGACCACGAGGTCACAAAGGAACCCAATGTAACTTCATGAGTCCACCATCAGGAGAACACTGAACAACAATGGTGTGCATGGCAGCGTTGCAAGGAGAAAGTCACTGCTCTCCAAAAACAACATTGTTGCTCGTCTGCAGTTTGCTAAAGATCATGTGTACAAGCCAGAAGACTATTGGAACAATGTTTTGTGGACGGATGAAACCAAAACAGATATTTTGGTTTAAATGAGAAGTGTTATGTTTGGAGAAAACACTGCATTCCAGCATAAAAACTCATCTATCTGTGAAACATGGTGGTGGTAGTATCATGGTTTAAGCCTGCTTTCCTGCATCAGGGCCAGGAAGGTTTATTGTCATAGATGGAACAATGAATTCTGAATTAAACCAAAAATTCTAAAGGAAAATGTCATGATATCTGTGTGTGAGCTGAATCTCAAGAGAATGTGGCAAGACAACGACCCTAAGCAGACAAGTCGTTCTTGGAAAAAATGGTTACAGAAGAATAACGTTCATGAATTGGAATGACCAAGTCAAAGTCCTGATGTTAATCCAACAGAAATGTTGTGGAAGGACCTGAAGCAAGCAGTTCATGCGAGGAAAGCCTTCAACATAACAGAGCTGAAACTATTTTGCATGCATCGATGCTCTAAAATTCCTCAAAGCCGATATGCAGGACTGATCAACAATTATCAGACACCTTTAGTTGCAGTTATTGATGCACAATCAGATAAGGAACAGAAAGGTTTCCATGCTTTTCTACTCACAGACGATCCTCAGTGAATACATGACAAAGTCTCATTTTTCTCTCTTTTGTTTGATTTGGTTCTATATATTGACTTTCACCACTGTAAATGATAGTACACACAAACTGGCATTTTGTAATAAACTGTGTTTGTGGTCCACTCTAGGCCCAGTTGGACCTAGCATCTCTCAACCCTACACAAAAATCCCTGGAGATCAGGGTCTGCATGGAAACCATGGGGACAGAGGTTTACCTGGATTTCCTGGAGACCCAGGACCACCTGGATCTGCAGGTCTGAGTTTTATCACCTATAATTAGCAATTATTGTCATCAATAACAAGGCCATGTTATCGTTAATGTGATTAATTCCTCAATCATGACAAATAGAGGACTCTATACATTTGAGTTTGTGAGTGGGAGGTTTGTCAAGGATGTAAACTGTACTTAGGGAAAGTTTGGGCACTGTTTCATTTTTTTTACACAGATTTAATTTTTGTTTGATGTTGTAATAAGAAGTTGTATAAAGAGAAACAAAGATTTATAAGAAAAATGTGAAAAATTACTATATTAACATGACAATTTAAATGAAAATTTAAGTGTACATGTAAATGTGTTCAGAGAACATCCATCCATCCATCCATCATCCTCCGCTTATCAGTATCTGACTCATGGGGGTAACAACCCAAGCAAAGTAGATCTGACGTCCCTCTCCCCAGACACCTCTTCTAGCTCACATGGGAGGATTCCAAGACCAACTGAGAGATATAATCTCTCCAGCATGTCCTGGGTCTTCCCCAGGGTCTCCTCTCAGCTGGACATGCCTGGAAACACCTCACCCAGGAAGCATCCTAAACATATGCCTGAACCACCTCATCTGGCTCTACTCAGAGTCTTTCCCGGATGTCCGAACTCTTCACCTTATCTCTAAGCGAGAGCCCGGACACCGTACGAAAAAAGCTCATTTCAGCCGCTTCAGAGAACAGACTTTCCCAAATAACTTTATATAATAAATAATAAAAATTATATTAATGCAAACCCCATTTCTAGAAAAGTTAGGACACAAGGGGTTTCCTTCCTTGACCTTTACATGCTGAGATTTCCCCTGACTACCTGAATCTTTTCATGAACTATGGTGAAAGAGTGGTGAACATTGACCCATCCTTGTTTGTGAAGACTAAGCATTTGATGGATGCTCAGTCTTGATGACCTCACCTGTTACCAGTTAAATTGGTATTGCATATTTCTATATTGTGGTACCTTTTCTATTACAGGTGCACAAGGACCAAAGGGCCTTCCAGGGCCATCTGTTCAAGGTCATGTTGGCTTCCCTGGACAGAAAGGAGATAAAGGATTACCTGGGTCTCCAGGTACATTCACAGCCTTCATGTTGCAAATGTCAACGTAAAATGAGTATGAACGGTAACAGTGTCTGAGGTATATGTTTTCTTTTCAGGGCCCTTTGGTTATATTGGCCAGCCAGGGAAGAGGGGAGTTCGTGGACCTTCAGGGATAGGAACCCAAGGTGTTTTTGACAGCTTTCTGCTGACTAAACACAGCCAGAGCATCTTAGTTCCCTCCTGCCCAGAGGGCACCACTCTCATTTACTCAGGATACTCACTGCTTTTCATCAATGGCAATGAGAGAGCACATGGCCAAGACCTAGGTAATGTACAGTGGCGTAATGGGAGTAGTGTAGAGAACCAGACTTTTCCATCCCATTCTAAGAGTCTAGCATGGTGTCTAAGCTACGATTCATTTCAGTGTTTCTTAAATGCAATATTATTTAATGGCCTAATGGTTCACTTGAAGTTGGTTCACATTAACAGATGTGAATGAAGGTGTCACAGACTAGTGGATGTGGTTTAGGACACAGTATGAGCTTTAAAAATTAATAAAAGCTCATCACTACAGACACTTCAGACAGCGGCAGGGCTGGTTGAAGACTTCTTAGGAGTCTAAAATGCAGCTTTCACCTTCACATTTTTTTAAACAGGCCAAATGTTTCACATCTACCAGTTTGTGGGACCTTCATTAAGATCTGGATACAGTTTTGCAATGTATTTTTACAAAAATGACATGGCAATTTGGGTGGCTATTGAGTTAGCAGCAGTAGCCTCACCGCTCCAGTTTGGGTGATTAATGAATTGTTCATGTGTTCTGTAGAGGATGAGTATTTTTTTTATATATATAATTTATTTCTAGGTTTTTGCCCAATTTTATCCCCTTCCCAATGTAGTGGTAGCCAATTAGCCCATCCCCTCCGTTAGGCTTCTCCCCATCATTTTTCCAATGTCCCTGACTCTAGGAGGATGCAAGCAAGCACAAGCCTCCTCCGCTGCGTGTGATGTAGCCACCGCTTCTTTTTCAAACCACCGCTGATACACCGTCACTGGAGAGCCTAACGTACTCGGAGGAAGGCACACAGGGTCCCCAGCTCCAATTGGACCAATCAGTAGACGCCTGAGCCAGCGGACATTGCAACATGAAAGTAATAGGGAGTGAGAGCGCCATCTACATGCCCAGACAGAGCACGGCCAATTTTTGCTCTCTTGGGCCCCGGCTGTTGATGGCAAACAGCATGACCGGGATTCGAACTCACGATCCTCGGTCATAGTGTCAGTGTCTTAGCCTGCTGAGCCACTTGGGGCCCGGATGAATAATTTTTTTTGCTGATTTTCTTCCCAATGTGTTTGGTAGCTCCCTATCACTTGTAATGTCTTACTCTAGGAGGGTACAGACTCACACAGGCCTCTTCTTATGCAAGTGAAGTCAAGATCTGCTGATACATCGTTGACAGGCAGCCAACTCTGAGGAAAGCACAGGATCCCCAGTTCTGATGGATAGTCTGGCAGATGCCTGAGCCAGCCGACATTACTTAAATAGTAGTGCTGGGAAGAGAATGCCATCTTACCCATCCACAGAGAGTATGGACAATTTTGCTCTCTCGCGTCCCGGCTGCCGATGGCAAGCAGCATGACATTCAGTGACAGCACCTTATTCCGCTTAGCCACTCCCGGCTGCTTTATCTCATTATTACCTAGAAAATCCACAAACATATAATATGGTTCAGGTGTACATACTTTTAGATATATTTATAAACATGTGTAGACCTGAACACATTAAGTGTACAATACAATAAGTGTGTATTGTTAAGAACTTGCTGATATATTACAATATATACTGTACATTGGCATGGGAGAGTCTAATAGCTGTAGATAGAGTACAACCCTGCCATCTTGTGGTCTGGGGTTTAAACTATGACTGTTTTTGGGACATTCAAGTGTATCGGTATTTTCTCTGTAAACTTCTAAGGGTTAACTTTGCCCTCTCTCACACTCGGCTATAGAAGGTGTTTAAAGTAATGCTGTACGTGTCTGATAAGGATGTCACTGTTTGGTGTTGTTTTGATCAGGAACTTTGGGGAGCTGTCTGCCTCGGTTCTCCACCATGCCGTTCCTCTTCTGCGACACAGAGAATACCTGCCGCTACGCCTCTCGCAATGACTACTCGTACTGGCTGAGCACAGAGGAGCCCATGCCTATGAACATGGAGCTCATCAGGGGTGACATTCTGGCCAAATACATCAGCAGGTGCTGGACCAGTTTTCTTAGCATATAAGACTATAGATTTATGAGCAGTGATGTGAGGATTAGATGACATTCAACCACAAGAGCAGGTCAGGATGTTGGCTCACCACCTCATCCCCAAGTCCACCAACTCATCCCAAAAGTATTGGATGCAGCAGAGAACACTGCTCCACAGCTCAATGCTGGGGGCTTTATAACCCTCTAGTGCATGCCTGGCATTAGACATGGTGCCAATAGGTTCATGTTTAGTAGTAAAAGCAAGCGCTGCCCACAAATATGTTCTATTAATACACTGTAGAATACACAGCTTTTGTTCTGGTGTGAGGATTTAATTAAAATTATTTGCAGGATGCTTCTTCACACCATCCTGAAGACATAACATCCAATGTTTCAATCTGACAGGTGTTCAGTATGTGAAAGTAAAGTGAGTACCATCGCCATCCACAGCCAGACCACACAGACCCCTCAGTGTCCCCGAGGCTGGACTTCTCTCTGGACTGGCTATTCCTTTGCTATGGTAAGACTCAGGCTTTGGAAGTTTTACTCTAGTCATGTTCATTACTTCTCTAAAAGGCCTACTTGAGGAACGCCATGGCTGTTTGTGCAAAGATGTATTTATTAGATTAGATTAGATTAGATTAGATTCAACTTTATTGTCATTACACATGTACAAGTACAAGGCAACGAAATGTAGTTTAGCATCTAACCAGAAGTGCAAAAGCAGCAAGTGCAGAATGTACAGTATATACAGAATAATAATCTGAAATATCAAAAATATATATGTGTGAATATATATGTATATTAATAAATTATAGAAGTGTATATATATTGAGGTAGATATAAATGTGAATATATTACAGCGTATTGAGGATTATATGTATATACAGATGGACTATAAAATACTATTAACATGATGTATGGAGGGAATATTTACAGTATAGTTATGATGGAAAGGGATTAGATAAATGTATATTACAGGTTTGTACATGATATACAGAACTATAATCATATACAATTATTTATACAGTTATATACAGTGTACAGATGATGCAGAAGAATGAAATGTAGCCAGTATTTAGTATTAAAGTCTGTGTGTTAACGGTGGACAGAGTTCAGAAGAGAGACAGCTCTGGGGAAAAAGCTGTTCCTTAATCTACTTGTCTTTGCCCGGAGGCTCCTATAGCGCCTGCCAGAGGGCAAAGTGACAAAAACTTTAGTCTTCATAGCCGTATTCAGATGGGATTAAATGTACATGTAGGTTCTGGGGCCAATTCTTCTTCTACAGGAGCTCCTCTGTCATTTTATTTATCTTTGGATCAACCATGTCTGTGTTTTTCTCCTCCTCTTTTGAGAAATATAACTCTTTAGTTAACTCAAAGTTTGTCTGATCGTTTTAGTCCTGTCTGTTACAAATCTCTATTCTTTTCCAGCCACATGTCATCTCAAGTTACAGAAATATAGATTTTTGTTTACTGCTAATACCTGAATTTACTGTCCAAGCACACTGATCAACCAAAGAGTCTCCCATGTCTGGAATATATCGGAAACTCTTGCAAGTCCATCAAAACCTTCCTGAGTTCACCAGAAACCCTCCCAAATCCATTAGCAACAACGTGAGTTCACCAGAAAGTCTTTTGGGTCCAAAAGCAACAACCTGAGTCCACCAAAAAGTCTTGCGAGTTCACCAGAAACCCTTTTGATTCCATAAGCAACAACCTGAGTCCACCTGAAACCTTTGTGTCCATCAGCAACAACCTGAGTCCACCAGAAATTCTCCTGAGTCCTCAGTGTTTATTTGACCTCCACATTTAACTCATCTATGCAGTTGTACACATAAACAATCTGTAAACATTGGGCTTACATTATCTGGCTAATTCAACGCACTTCTCCACTCACCTCTGTGTTCCAGCAAACAGGCGCAGGTGCGATGGGTTCTGGCCAGCCCCTGATCTCTCCCGGTTCCTGCCTGGAGCACTTCCGACAGGTTCCCTTCATCGAGTGCCACGGCCGTGGAACATGTAACTACTACCCCGACTCCTACAGCTACTGGCTGGCCAGCCTTGATGCAGGAGACATGTTCAGGTGTAGTAGTGCTTCTACTTGCATTTAGGAATCTCAGCACTGATGTGACAATGACATGGTGGTGGTGTGTTAGTGTGTGTTCTGGTAGACACTGCTGATGCTTTTAAACACTGCTGGAGGGAAATTACTATCCACCATAACTGTGTATGACCAACACAAACTGTGCAGCAACAGTTACTGTCTCTGACTTCACATCAACAAGATGGACCAACAGGGTATGTGTGTCTAATAGAATGGAAACTGTTAAAAACTCCAGCATCTCTGCTGTGTCTGATCCACTCAACGCACACTAATACACCACCACCACGTCAGTGTCCCTGTACCGCTGAGGATGATCCAGATCCAGATCCAGATCCTGTGACTGAGCAACAACATATACAGACTGTGGCTCTATCTCAGGGTTCTGTTGCTTGGTGTCAGACACTACAGGACAGGAGTCTTTGCTTTGGGGGATCAGGGCTGCATCAGGAGGACCAACAGCATATTAAGCAGAATGTTTTTCTCGCATAATAACACATTTAATATCTGTCTTCTCTTACAGTAAACCTGTGCCACAGACAGTGAAAGGTCCTGCAATGACGAACGTCATCAGCCGCTGTCGAGTTTGCACGAAAGCACCGTAAAACCCTTCACTTCAACCAGACAAGAAGCTGCAGAGATATTTGTAAAATGAATGAAATGAGCTGGATTTCACTCAGGACGTGGACGACAAACCGGAGACACTGTGTGATGTGTGACGACAGAGCTTCATTCTCATTGGCTAGAACTGTGACCGTCTCCTGGGCTCCTCATTCTTAATGAAAGTGAAAGTGACCCATCTGTGCAGTGAAACACACATACACACAGTAGTGAATATACAGTGGTGCCTTTAGAATTGTCTATATTTCAGTATTAATAACTTCATCAGACAGTAAAGAGAACCAAATCAGATGGTAATATTAGACATTGTCATTTATTATTGAGGAAAATCATCTGTGAGTGTCAAACATATGTAAACCTTTAGGATTAGCAGAGTATTTGAAGGTGAAATTTGAGCCTGTCAATGTGAGGACAATCAGTTGTGAGTGGATGCTAGGGTTGGGCGGTATTGGTGTTTTTCATATCTTGGTATGAGCTTGAGAAAATACGAGTATGCTGTATTTTCGGTGGTGGCGGCTGCTGCAGCTGAGTGCCCCCTTCGCACCCCCCTAAACTAAAGAGTTTGGAAAAATTCAAGGTCATTATTACTCCTGAAGTGGTCCACCAACAAACATCACACCAAGAGCAAGATGTGTAATAGTCGGCGAGTCAATGATCAGGAAAACACTGAACAACTATGCCATGCAGGGTTGCAGTAAACTATGAAACCTAATCACATCTGTGAAACATGGTGGTGGTAGTATCAGGTTTGGGCCTGTTTTACTGCATCTTGGCCAAGACAGCTTGTCATCATTGATGAAACAATGAATTCAAAATAATGTTGTAGAAGATGTTGGGGACTGATCAACGATTACCTGAAATGTTTTGTTACGCTGTTTAGCGGGTATTGTTGCACAAGGGGATCGTTTTCCTCAATAAATAAATGACTTAAGTATCATTTTGGTCTCATTTGTTTGATTTTGTTCTTTTAATCTACTTTTAGGACAATCTGATTAAGTTTTAGGTCAAATTTATGCAGAAATATAAAAAATGTAAAGGTTTCACAATCACCACTGTATACTAAGGGGCAGTTAGCACAGTGTGGTGGGCAGCCCTATCCGGGGCACCCAGGTGCCTTGCTCTAGGGCACTTTAATCTTATCCTGTCAATTCAGGGGATCGAACCAGTGACCTGGTTCCCTGTTTTTGAGCACATGGCTGCCCCAGTAATGGAGTTATAAAATAGGCTGAAGTTTTGAACATGGACCAAGCCCAAAGCTTAATTCCCATCACTACCTCCTTCCCAGACCAAATCTTCACACCCTTCATTGGCCTGGCTCTCTAGCTTAAAGCAGAAACCACCTAGAACTTCTCCTCAAGCTCGAGTTCTTCTCACTCCATCATTCTGAAGGCCTGGTCTGAAAGAGTAAATGTCACTTTCATACAATTGTCCCATGTCAGTGAATCTCTAACTGCCTGTGTGCTGTGATTTTTACATTTTTTGCAACTAAAAGGATCAGAAATACTGTGTGTTGAAGTTTCTTTGGTCACATGGTCTTACAATTATGAACATGAAGGTTCTCATGAGGGTTCTACAAATAACCATCATAGTAAGCTAACCCTCAAGGGAAATCCAACACTTCTCTAATTTTTTGCCCCGAATGCCCAGTTTTATGGGAATTCTGCCAATTTATTCCACTTAAAATCAGTAATATTTGATTTCATTTAAAATGTTCCATCCTAGAAAACTCTTCACAGTGGTGGTGATAGGAACCTGATGTCTGATGAGTTTAATGCCTTTGTAAGCTGTACTGACGTTACTACATCAAAGACAATAATAAATGATCGGTCATATCAGAATATTATTACTACCTCCTTGTATCTATGCTAGGTGCACTTTGTAGCTCTACATTAACATTAGTCAATGTGAGAGAGGCCTTCAGTTGTTTAGAAGTTACTGTGGGGGCCTTTGTGACCTCGCTGACTATTACACGCCTTGCTCTTGGAGTGATCTTTGTTGGTCAACACTCCTGAGGAGGTAACAGTGGTCCTGAATTTTCTCCATTTGTACACAATCTGTCTGACTGTGGATTGGTGGAGTCCAAACTCTTTAGAGATGGTTTTGTAACCTTTTCCAGCCTGATGAGCATCAACAACTCTTTTTCTGAGCTCCTCAGAAATCTCCTTTGTTTGTACCATGATACACTTAAACAAATTGCGAAGAGCAGACTTTGATAGATCCCTGTTCTTTAAATAAAACAGGTACCCACTCACACCTGATTGTCATCCCATTGATTGAAAACACCCGACTCTAATTTCACCTTCACATTAACTGCTAATCCTAGAGGTTCACATACTTTTGCCTCTCACAAATATGTCATATTGGAACATTTTCCTCAATAAATAAATGAGCAAGTCTAATATTTGTGTCTCATTTGTTTAACTGGGTTCTCTTTATGTACTTTTAGTGTTTAAAATCTCTAGTATTCTGCTCACTCAACACACCACCACTTCATCAGTGTCTCTGAAAATGATCCACTGCCCTTATAATACCAGCTCTGTAGGGGTTATAGCGAACAACAGACCTGTTCATTAAAAACAATGCTTGCTTCATCATCTTTCCAGTGATGCTACAAAAGG
>BRDA01048385.1:27574-32574 GCA_036984385.1 Crenuchus spilurus | reverse complement strand
CGAACTTTCTTCTGTTCATCTTCTTGTTTATATCTTTTCACATTACTCTCCCTCTCCTCCTCTCTTTCGCGAGCAAAGCCCATCATCTCTTTCCTCTTCTTTTCTAGCTCTTCAGCCGACAAGCGCCTGAGAGAAATGTCAAAAAAATGTTTAAACATGTGCACTTGGCTTTGAACAAGTTTTAAAAATTCATTAATAAATCTCTTCAAAAGACAGACACTCCACTAATCAAGAAATGTTTGGCTGCTAGTTTTCAGAAGAAGTCATTATTTACAACGTTTCAAAGATTAATTCACAACATTGACAAAATCTAGATTCCTGGATTCCTGTCCAGCACAATTTGTGATTTTTCTGCTCCGACACTGCAATCAAGCCTGGTAATTATCTGCTGGTGTGTTTGATCACCAAACTGTCTAAACAGGACTGGAGCTAGACTAGACTAGACTTTACTTATACTTAAAATGAAATAAAGAGAAACTTAAATGTGACCAATCGCAAAACAGAAACAACAAATTAAATGATTATTCAAATAATCTTTTACAGATTATAGACAATAATGCAAGTTACAGCCCTGTAGTTAAATGCGGCGCTTAATGATGATCAATAGGCTTAATCTGCCTCTAAGACTTAAGACATACTTGGTGCAGTTGCTGTTCTGGGGTTTGTGGTAGCGGTCTCTGTCCCGGTGTCTGGGGGGGCTGGGTGCTTTGGGTTTGGGCCTTTTGTCAAAATCATGCGATGAATGGTTGTTTTTCTCTTGTCTGCGATGCAGTGGAGAGTGACTCCTGTCTCTACAGTGAACTGTATGGTTTGACTCTGATGGATGGTGAGATCTGCTTCCTGGAACCTGCAACAAATCAAAATACACTGCAGGTCAGAATGAGACATTCACTGGATTGTTGTCTCAATCTATGAATCCCATCACACAAGGATTTATAGCTCCATCATTCTCCATTTGCAGAATTCTGAAGTTAGTAATACATACATACTAACATAGCATAAAGCATAGCATATAACATAGCATAATCAATCAATCAAATTTTATTTATAAAGCGCTTTTTACAACTGATGTCACAAAGCAGCTTTACAGGGTTAGTAATAACAGACATTAAATCATTAATCCCTAATCCCCGGTGAGCAAGCCAACGGCGACAGTGGCAAGGGAAAACTCCTTAACTCCTATAACATAGCATAACCATTTGACAACATCAGGTTTGTCATCATGTTAAAAAGGAAGAACATACACACCTGTAGTCCGTATCCAGATTTATGATGTGAATGAGAACTTCCGTTTTCTTCCTTTGATCGGCTGGAACAAAACAAAATTGATTTCAATAAGCGTCAAACTGAAGGACAATAGCAGCACTTCTGATGGGAGCATCTCACAGAAACTGCATTGGTAACTTTCCATATATAAAAAATGATTAATGCTGATTACTTCTCACATAACAAAGAAAATAACTGATGTCATGTGAAGTAATGAAGAAATATGGTGTAACTAATCGTGTTCTATCCACCTGTGCTTTCTGACATCCTCATCTGAACTGGAACTCCTCCTTTTGTGTTTCTTCTCTTTTTTCCTTTCCTTCTCCTCCCGCTTTTCCTTCTTGTCCTTCTTCCTCTTCTTCTTCTTCTCCTTTTCAAGATTTTGACGCAACTGCAGAGTAAAAGAGGCATGCTTAATATGAATGGCTGGAAAATGGCTATTTGAGAGTAAGGCTGGATACCCTTGATGTAAGCGAAACATTGCAACATGTTCTGAAGTGCTTTTAAATGTCTCACCATTTTTTTTATTTCTTTCATTTTGACAGGATTTGTGAGAACGCTTCTCTTTTTGTCCTCCTCTCGTTTACTGAAAAGGATGAAAGAGTCACTGTTACATATAAAGCAGCACACTCTACAATGATCTGATGAAGCTTTTATGTCCCTAATCACAGTCTGATCTTGTATTTTCTGTGTTGAGAACATTACAGTAATAAGATACAGGCTATCAGTGAGATTAAAATGAAGTGTGATGCACTGAACTCTCTCACTTTTCATACAGATTGTTCTCCAATACTCTTGTCCACATAGCGTATGTACCCATAAATGAAAACAAAGAAAAGATGCCTCACCGGATCTCAAAAAGTGGATCTTCTCTGATCTTTGCAGCCATGTCCAGGCTGGAGACAGAGGAGCTGGGGCTGAATATGGAGCCAGGCAGGAGTCCTGTCTCAGCAGAAGGGCCACTCTCCTGCTCCTCATACTGTTGTGTGATTTGCTTATCGATGGGGCGGCCCAGGAGGTATTCCTCACGGGAGATCTGCCCCGCCGGGCCCTGATACATCCAGTCCAGGCGCTCATCTTTCTTCCTGAAAGGACAAAGTGGATCGTCTGAGTGGCACAACACCTTTCATGATGCAATGGATGTAAATATTATACAAATATTAAAATGACACAAATAGAATTACAGTTAGAGTATCACGAAAATGTTCATTTTTGTCCATAATTTAATTTAAAAAAGGTACCATGTAAAATAACATGTGATGTCATATTTTTTTGTGCTTTAATGTTGATCAGTATGGCTTATAGCTCATGAGTTGGCTGATCAATCCATCACAGTAATATGATGGTCAGTAGTAGTGTTGGCACTGTGGGTAGCGGCTGGAAAAGAAAATGGGCATCTCCATAAAGCTCGTCAATTGATGGAAGCATGAAGTGCTCTAAAAAAGATTTACAAAACAAGTGCAAAATTGACTTTCATCTGAAAAAAGGACTTGGGAGCACCAGTTTTTTCTTCCTAGCCCAGGTAGGACACTTCTGATGTTGTCTCTGATTCAGAAGTGTCTTGATATTAGAATGTGACCACTGTAGCCACAACTTATGTACACGGTATTTATACAGTTTTAATAGTAATTCAGATATTAAAGTCTTGATGTCATTTGAGGTGTATATAAAGTGTAGTGTATACAACTGTTTATGCCTACAATTTAAATAAATAAACTGACAGTCTACAGTGATTCTAATTCTCTGAGCTTCTATAAATGAAAACATACGACGCAATAAGATCACCCACTTTAAAGCACCCGTTTCTTCGGCATATTTGGTTATTTCTTCTCGAGCTCGTTCTTCCTTCAGCTCCTTCTGCAGTTCCTCAATCTTCTTCCTCTCTGCCTCATGCTTTTGCTCTGCTTTCCACACACGCTCGATGTTCTTCAGCGTTTGTGGATGCCAACTTTTCTTCAAGTTCTGAGCAAACAGAAGAAAATATGGTTCAAAACCTCAGAAATGCCAAAATATACAGTCATATCAGAATACTTTGACCTTGGACTGGAACATCACATGCCAACTGACAGGGTTTGCTGCATGTGAGCACACCGGCTAATTGCAGCAGAGTGTAAAACCATCATCATGGACAAAAGATGTGATGTGACTGATGTACAAAAGGGCATGATCATAGGCTAGTGGATGAAGGGCGGAAGCTCCTCAGAAACCACTAACTTTGTGGGATGTTCTGAGAACGGACTTCTCATACATTGAGCCTCCCGAACACATAACAGTGGTGCCCCACAGGCCACTGATGCCAGAGGGAAAGGACTACTCTGGAGAGTGGTACAGAGCAATTGACAAAACATAGTGCAGCAGTTAACCTCTATAATGGAACGCAGGAGCAAGGAGGAAAGTGTCAGGGATCACCACTGAGTAAACACGGTGAGCCAAGTGTGGTTATGCTATTAGGTAGGTGGTAACAAAGTTCTGATATGACTGTTAATGTTACTCAAACACATTCCTGTATAAATACCAGAGAAATATAACTACCTACAGTGGTGTCTCCATTTTATCCAAAGTTGTAGCCAGCTAATAATTTCTGGTTCCAAGAATTTTCTGGGAACGTTTGATATTAGATCTTTTTAGGTTATCCTGGGGTTTCGCTAGAAACGTTTGTTCTCACATTATGATTCGGGGAACATTTATATTACTCTAATCTTAAAGAAACCTTGTGGAAATCTATGGTCCCTTTAGAGTTATAATAGTTTAATAAAATTAATGGAGGTTAAAAGCAGGTACTCTTAGCATTCTTAAAACATTAAACAAATTGTAGCAACACTGCTGTACGGTTCCCTTAAGGTTAGTCATTTAATAAAATTATTATTATTATTATTATTGTTATTATTATTACTACATTAATAGAACATTTAAAATGAATCTAACCTTATGGGAATGTTGTGAAAACGTTTTTTTTACGTTTAAATGCCCCTAACCTTAAAGGAAACGTAGCTGTAACGTTAAAATGACTAACCTTAATGAAACCAAGTGGGGACGTTGCTCTAACGTTTAAACGACTCAGACCTTAAGGAAACATAGTGAAAATCGTACTGTAACGTTTAAATGACTAACTTTAAGTGAACATTGTAGGAACGCCTTAAATGAGATTACGAAAACGTTAAGGGAACGTTTTGTGTTTGCGGAGTATTTAAAGCTCTGAACAGATAAAAGATAAGCTATTTATGTTCAGATGAAAGCTAAACGTCTACGGTGTGTTAAATCTTAACAGAAAACGTCATAATAACACTGAGCTAATGCTAGATGAGGTTTATAGTAAAGCGGTGCTTTAAAACGTCAGAAAACGAAGCTCAGCTCAGGACTCACCAGATCACCGCCTCCCATGACGGACAGTTGTTTGTCACAAAATTCCTCAGTCGAAGCTCAAAGTGATAAAAGTGTTAAAAGTCTGCGTTTTTGTGTTTTTGTTTTGTACAGCTGGAACTCCAGTGCAGCTACGTCACAAAACGTCCCTCTGCGCTTAAGGACCCACTTTGGTGCCGCGTTCGCCTGATTTTAAATAATATAGACCAGCTTAATAGGAGGAACAGGCAGTGTTTTTGATAAATAAAATGGCATTTACAATGAGAATCCAAAAATATAGTTTATTTAAAGATGAACAGATGACTTTTACAACCATTTCTTCTGAATTTATATAAAAACCTAAGAGTAACATTTACGGTAAAATAAATAGTTTT
>BRDA01048385.1:0-27440 GCA_036984385.1 Crenuchus spilurus | reverse complement strand
TATATATATATATATATATATACATAATTTTTATTTATTTTTTTGCGTTGTTTTTATCTTTTTAAAATATGCACATTAAATTCAGAAGAAATGGTTGTAAAAGTCATCTGTTCATCTTTAAATAAACTATATTTTTGGATTGTCATTGTAAATGCCATTTTATTTATCAAAAATACTGTACTTTTTATTTGTAGAAAAATATTATAAAATATTATAGAAACAGTAAAATATAGAAATAGAAAAATAGATATATAAATCTAAATTAATTTGAAAATGTATTGTATTATATCATACAAAATGTGATCTCCCTTTTTTGTATTTAACTGTTTCATAGCAACATCCAATGTAAAAAGCATGCATAGTAAAAACGATGTTTTTGTGTAAGAAAATATTAGAAAGAAACAGAAACACATATCACAGGCTGATGTGGGGTCCACAGGGTTTAAAAATAAATCCATATTGTCAGGGTTGTGGTCAATGGGTGCTTGGCAGGACATTACACTAATTTAACCATATAGCCAGGATGCTAATCCATCACTGGGTACACACAGATGCACACACGTTAGTGGACCAGAGACTGGAGGAAATCTCTGCACACAAGGGGAGAACATGGAAACTCCATCCAGTTGAGCACTTGAACGTGAGACCCTGCCATGCCAACCACCAAGCCACAGTGCCACCCCATTTTCAGAAAAGGATTAATTTTTAGAAATAAACATCAGAATTAGAAGTAATACTTCAGTATCGAGCCACCCATCCCTGAGGATGCTTGCTGTTGAATGTTTTTATGCCAATTAAGATAATATAAGAATACGCAGAAATGATTTATTTTGATGTTACTGAGTACTGTTACAACAAAATATGTATGAAATGTTTACTTTTCAGGATTGTATATGTCAACAAATAAATTACTGTGCTCAAATGTGAAATAAAAGACTACATTTAACTACACTGTCTGAATCAGGCACCTAAACAGTCACATAAGCAGTTTGGATACTCCGCCCAGAAATGTTGTTTGACAGCGCTGTCTCCTACATTTACTCCAATCACATTCGACAAAAAACGGATGGATGCAGAATTTTTATTTATTTATTTATTTATTTTAATTGATGCAGAATTATACGAGGACGAATATTAACACACCGCGGTCCAGGCAACTTCTTCTGTGTTAAAATGGTGGTTAGAAATAGGCTGAAGATAATTATCGCCCCCTACAGGGCGGGAATGTAAGTGCTCACATATATTTAATTCTGAATATACTGCATTAGAGTTTTTCTCAATAGATTTGCTGTGCTTCTCGAATCAACACGGACATTTTCACACCAGTAAGTGTATTTCTCAAAACAATTAAGCTTCAAAAGCCTGTAACTTGCTCATAAGTTCTTAGTTCATTTCCCAAAAGTAAGTATTTATATTGGCGTCAACAGAAATAACAAGCTCTTTGTTTCTTGTTGATGACGCTCAAAACAAGCCAAAACACGTCACACTACCACCTGAAAACAGAAAATGTCCCAAGAAATCTATGAAATGTCCTGTTCCACCTTATATGCTGCAGTAGTTATGTTCATTTTTCTAAGAAATGTCCCGTTCCACTTTAAATTTAGCAGTTACTGTACATTCTTTCGCCTAAGAGATTTTCCATTCCACCTTAAATGCTGCATTAGTTACATTCCTTGTTGGAAATGTAAACGAGTTAACTTCCAAAGAGATTCATAAGACTTTTGTAGTTTTTTGGGCTTAACGTGGCTCTGTGTATGTCGAACACCGCCTGGTTAGTGTTGGGGGCTAATGTGGAGAGACTGTGATGATGACAGAGCTTCATTCTCATTGGGTAGAACCTCTGTGGAAGCTCTTGGAAGAAGTGATGGGGATATTTGTGCCTGTTTGTGAGAGCTGTTAAAAAGATTGAGAAAGGGGGCTGTTATGATTAAACCTTAGGGTATTTTAAACCAAGTCATTAAGAAGGTGAACTAGGTCACCTGAAAGTTAGACCTTACTTAGAAAAGATATAAATTTTTTTAAATTATCATGTCCTCATTAACTACCATATAATTCTGGAGAACACTGGACCCTGGGAACGTAGGAATGTGCTGTATTGAGTGTCTCAGTTCCAGCTTGTAAATGTTAGTGCAGAATTTATGAGGTTGAAACATCAACAGTAAGGTCACCTTAGGAGCACATCAATGTGGGCAGTTTTCTTAGAAGACTTAATGAGCATGAACAGTCATTTACATGGAAATGTGACGTGATTGACTCTCTCTCTCCATGTTTGTCCTTTGGTTGCTCTGTCATTCCGCATCATTAAACGACTTGTTTTTAGCGTGTCTGCAGAGAGGAACGTTTCTTAGATGAAGCTCCTGTTGTTCTACTGTGAGAACATTACCAACCATGCACAGATGAACCATTGCATTACAATTATAGTGTTTTGATTATATAATTTGTCAGTGTTTTGGCATATACTGTGTATTTGACTCTACCCAGAGCAACATTGACCCATAAAAGCTAACATTCACCTAATACACAGCAATGGATCTGGTCTTCACGTGAGTGAAGCTGGGCTGGCAAATAAAAGTGATGCCTCAACGCTTTAAGGACAAGTGACGAATGAAGGAATTCTTGGAAAATGACGTCGTAATGACGTCAAGATGGAGATAAAAGACCACCCAAACCTTCAGGGTTAGAGACAGCCACCACCACTTCTTCAGTGCAGTAGAATTCCATAATGCTGTTCATTTGCGCCGCTACACTCATGTGCCTGGCACTGACTGTCAACTTTACGTCAGGAGAGTCATCAAAATTATTCGTGAAACGAGACCTGGATGCAGCACAAGACGTTTTCATCAGCGAACAAGTAAGTCTTTCAGTAACTGTTAGACGTTTAGGATGTGGGTTCAATTAAGCTAATTGCGTTAATCTATTTTTGATTTTATTCTAAATGCTACTGTAAGGGTGGATATATTTCAGATAGCTGTAATAGCTCCCCCTAGTGGAAGGTTTCCAGCCCATTGCTTGAGTAAAAGTACTAGTAATATTGTCACGAAATAGCCAAATTCAGGGCTGAAGGATGACTGCTTGGTGGTTGTATTGATCATCCAGACTGATCAAGTATATATACTGGATGCAACAAAATAGAACAATAACTGAAAAAATGCCGCCACTGGGATTGAATTGGCGTTGCGAGTAAGAAGGTGTGGTGCACTGGTTCTTTCTCAAAGCTCTCCTGTTTCCATGGGGAGTTGAGTGGATATATGGTAATGAAATTTGGGCACAAAGGATGGCTTTTGATTGTGAATTGATAAAGTCTCTTATTGTTAACGAGCCAGTCATTTTCAGGCTGCACAGCACTGAAAGGACATGATGTAGGGTTATGTTGCCACAAAGAGGTTCGCAGGAGTCCTCACAGTTGTGTTTGGAGCATAGCCTGTATTATCAAAACAGGACACAACAACAGCAGTAGAAAAATGACGCTGATGCCCTCTAGTGGTTGGTTGCAGGAAAATTTTAAACCCCACCCACAACCATTTTATTGAATGGTAGCTAATTTTTTATCAGTTGTGTGGTCATAGTTCCACAAGCTGTACCTACTAATCAACCATCCATAATGTTTTTTGGTGATAAATGTGTTTTATAAAAGTTATTTGGAGATATTTAAAGGGGTGTATTGATGAGGTGATTGACAGCATACAACTTGCCTTATTTTACATTATGTGACTCTGTTAATAAGATTTATTCCTCACGTTGACATTTTTGAAGAGGATGACAATGTCAAAATTGTACTAAAAAACAATCAAAAGGGGCCTCGCCGCACCATAGAGGGCAGAGTTTGGGCGGTAGAACTGCCTTGACTTCTGTCTGTCCTGTGCATACTGTGGTTTAAATTTGCATCCAGTTTTAACTGCCTATTTGCATTGTATTTTGATGCCACTACACATTGTGTACGTGTTTATACTCTTGGGGAAAGGGGGTGTGGTTAACAGGATGAGGCGCTCAGCTTAGAGATACGGTTTGAGCAACACACAGTGTGCTTTAATTATTAAACCACCACAGAATAAACATGTAAACATAAATAAAAGCTCATATATAGGCTCTACATGTATCATAAGAGCAGAAATGATAAAAGTATAATATAAAGCAGAGCTCTTTTATGATGTCCCTGGAGCTTTGTCTCTAAGCATCCCCAGGTGTAGGCAATGAGAGGCCAGTTCATTGTCTTTGCCTGCTCACCTTCACTCAATGCTGCTTAAAATTGCAAGGTAAAATAACACTCTGTTTACATTGCCAGGTACCGGAAAAGTACAGCGTTCCATATTTTGTCATTTGGCGCAAGACTGCGCAGCGAAGCGAGCTGGATAATGCCACACCCTTCAGAGAACAGGGTATCGTGAAACGCCAGGACAATACGGTTAAGTCTGCAGCCTCAGACACCAAAACTGATGAGAAAAAACGCAAACCTGGATGTAGAAGTATCTACTGGAAGTCATGGACAGCTTGCTAACCAGTTCTGGCTTGACAAATTTCAGCACAATGTAATATCTGTATGGTGCATTTCTTTATTTATATTATCACAGTATGGACACACTTTTGTTTCACTGATTTATTTATTTTTTAACTGCTCAGTTCTGTCTTTTCTGTCTTTAAATAACATTTCTACCACTTTCTTATTTTAATAATACTTGTGTACTGTGTGAAATAAAGCAGGTGAAACTCAGCTAAGCTAAGTGTCTTCCTATCTACAAATACATTCTCCACTGCAAACATTTGGTAGCCATTACATTTCTACTACAAATAAACAGTTAAAGCAGTTTCCCAACTTTCACTCCAAAGAAAACGTTCAGTCAAGACGTTTGAAGTCTGAAGATCACTTCTTTAGCTTTCTTACCACACTTAGCTGATACTTTACCAGTTAATGTTGTACTAACTCATACTGTGTTAAGTTGTTACTTAATGCGACATAAGCCCTATTTGGATTGGATTAAATTTACTTCTCTGTGATTAACTCTTGTGATTTTATTTACATTACATTTACATTGATGTCCCATTGAGGAACTAATGCAATCCCAAAAGGGCTTCAGACTTTGTAAATGCAAACAGTGCCTGATACATTAAAACAGTAGAAAAAACCTTGAGCTGTATTGGGACTAAGGTTCTGGCGACTTGTAATTTCATAACTACGCTTGATTAAATGCTTTCTGACACTGTATGATATACACTGTAAAAAAGCAAATAACCATAATCATATCTATAACCATAACCGTAACCATAATTATAACAATAACCCTAACCATAATCATAACCACAACCTTAACTATAACACTAATCATAAAATAAACATAACCATAATCATAACATAATCATAACCCTAACCATAATCATAACCATAAACTTAACCATAACACTAATCATAACATAACCATAACTATAACCATAATCATAACATAACCATAACTATAACTATAATTATAACATAATCATAACCACAACCTTAACCATAACACTAATAACATAAACATGAGTAAAGTGTGTTATAAATAAAACATGTATTATTATAAACATAATCATAACATAATCATAACCCTAACCATAATCATAACCATAAACTTAACCATAACACTAATCATAACATAACCATAACCACAACCTTAACCATAACACTAATCATAACCACAACCTTAACCATAACACTAATCATAACATAACCATAACTATAACTATAATTATAACATAATCATAACCCTAATCATAACCACAACCTTAACCATAACACTAATCATAACATAAACATAATCATAACCCTAACCATAATCATAACCATAAACTTAACCATAACACTAATCATAACATAACCATAACTATAACCATAATCATAACATAACTATAACCCTAATCATAACCACAACCTTAACCATAACACTAATCATAACTACAACCTTAACCATAACACTGATCATAACAAAAACATAACCATAACTATAACTATAATTATAACATAATCATAACCATAAACTTAACCATAACACTAATCATAACATAACCATAACCATAACTATAACTATAATTATAACATAATCATAACCCTAATCATAACCACAACCTTAGCCATAACTCTAATCATAACATAACCATAACCATAACTATAATTATAACATAATCATAACCCTAATCATAACCACAACCTTAACCATAACATAATCATAACTATAACCATAATCATAACATAACATAATCATAACATAAACATAATCATAACCCTAATCATAACAATAAGCATAACTCTAACTATGACCATAACCATAAACTTAACCATAGCCCTAATCATAACAATAAGCATAACTCTAACTATGACCATAACCATAAACTTAATCATAACACTAATCGTAAAATAAACATAACCATAACCATAACTATAACTATAATCATAACATAACATAATCCTAACATAAACATAATCATAACCCTAACCATAATCATAACCACCTTAACCATAACACTAATCATAACATAACCATAATCATAACATAGCATTATCATAACATAAACATAATCATAACCCTAATCATAATCATAACAATAAGCATAAATCTAACTATGACCATAACCATAAACATAACCATAACACTAATCATAACCACAACCTTAACCTTACCCCTAATCATAACAATAAGCATAATCATAAACATAACCATAACCATAATCATAACATAAACATAACCATAATCATAACCCTAACTATGACCATAACCATAAACGTAACCATAACACTTAATCATAACCCCAACCTTAACCTTACCCCTAATCATAACAATAAGCATAATCATAAACATAAACATTACTGTAACCATAATCATAACCCTATCCATAAACTTAACCATAACACTAATCATAACCACAACCTTAACCATAATCATAACTGTAAACATAACTGTATCTGTAACTGTAACCATAACATCTTTTTTTGTTTTCTCATTATAGAGTTGAGGAAAATATAGCCCTTGAACATAAGATCCTGGAGCACATAGCTAGAGTTGGTGAACACAGGACCCTGGGAATGCAGGAATGACACCAGCTAGCAAGCCCAGTGTTAAAATATAGATGCTTCAGACTGTCTTGGCTGATGGGCTCCATTTGAAGTAAAGGTGGAAACTAATAATAATCATTATTTATACTTCATTTTTGGCCAGAACACTTCTAGAGGAAAGTTTGTGGTGAAAATGTCTCTTATCTCCTTCCACTGGGCAGACGTCCAAGCCCAATGCGATCGATTGGAAGACCAAAGCCAGTTCTGGAGCCCGTTTTGGTAAATTTAGTTCTGAGGTGCTCTGAGGGGGTTCTCTCAGTGGTCTCAGATTGCTGAGTTGGTTCTAGCTTTGGCTGGTTACTTCTGCTGTTCAGTTGAGTCTGGTCCAAAGAACTGTTGTCCTCAGATATGACTGGCATGAGTGAACTGCTGTGGACGGTTCTAATCTGGTCAGGTGAACCTGCTGCTGGTCGTTTTAGCTGAGATGGTTTGATCCGACTGCAAAGGAGAGAAGGTAGCTTAGCTTAGCTGTGTTTGAGTCATAAACCTTTGTGCATTAATATTTAGTCTAAGATGTATTTGGTTCTGCTGTGTGAGATTCATTTTATTTTAGTTACTAGGATCAGGATTAAGCTTATTAGTAATTGGTAATAGATATAAGAACTATAGTTAAGTGCACAGGGTTTGAGGAGGAGTCAGGATGCAGAGGTGGGATACAATCCGAAAGTCTTTATTATGACACTGTGGCTATCAAAACAAAACAACGATAAAGTTGTGGCTATACTGAGAACTTACAGTATGAGTCACGCACATACACAAACTTATACCAATACACAAGAACACATCACTTTCACTTAGTACGTACAACAACATTCAATGACTGACAAAGGACTCTAGACATAAGGAAGCTTAAATACCAAACATAATCAAAGGGGAAAGGAACAAGCAGGGCTGTGCGATTAGATGAGACAGGTGCTGAACATTAACCAGACAGGATGATGTGACGAGGGTGGGGACATAGAGGCATGACGTAAATGTAAACAAAAAGCACATGGCGAAAAGACACGTGAACAGAGACAGCACACAGGAAACGAAAACACAAATGTGAGGACCGCGGGGGGGGGCGTGGCATAACTTCATTAATGAACAGGAAAGTGTCTGGTATGATGTCTCACTGAGCCAAGGGTGGTTATTCCCACAGAGAGGTTGTATAATATTCTGATAGGCCTTATTATTATTATTATTACATACACATATTTATGTATGACCCCTTGACCTGGCATTGAAGAAAAATGTGTGTGTCGTTTGTTTCCATTCTGCCCTTTCATAGAGTATGTAATCATAATAATTTGGTCTATTTTTTAATGCACAGCACTTGTGGTCTGATCTATTCGTGGCAGATGACTGATCTTGTGTGGAAATGTTATCTCTGGAGGGAATTCTTCTGACAGATGAGCGGTGGCTGCCTCGCTCTGTTATCACAACATCACGTCTGGTAACGTAGCACCTTAATTAATCCACCACATACATGACTTTCAGCCTCCTCTGAGCGACACCACAGTTCAGAATCAGTGTTTTCACTAATAAACAAGATTGTAAATGTATAATATTATTCTGATAGGTCAAATTGTTTCAGAAACGTACTAGAAATGATGACATTTTGTGCTGGGAAGTTCTCAGTAGAGCAAAAAGTTTTATTTTATTAAAATGGTTAGAAATAGACCATTTCAGTCTGTTTTTCATCACGAGTTTTTCAGTATTTATACTGTTTGAATAGCAATTTACCCAAACTCACAATCAATAATTTGAGATTCTGATGAGCTGTACATCATACTGAATGACATTAAAACAAAAAAAAACCTTAAATATGTCAGTTTACTTGTAATAAACATAAAATATCTGAATTAAATCATGAACACAAACGATATTCTAATGTTTATTTGTACAACACTAGACATGTTATACTTTTGGAGCACCGACTGAAGCAGTAATACCTTGGTCGATTTCTTTTTGGCTTAATTGGGCTGTTGGAGAGGGTGTCCAGAGGGGTCCTGCCTCCAGGAAAGCCCCTCAGCCTTTGCTGGACCTGCTGGACTTTAGAGACGTTCGGAGGTTCACCACATCGTTCTAGAGTGACATCAGGCAGAAGAGCTGTTCTGACAGGAAGTGCTGTTCCATCCTGAGGAAACAGAGAAGAACACGTACAAACCTCGAGCCAAAATCGGCTGCACTTTAAAAGTGAGATTTTGTTTTAAATAATTTTGATGGACTCATGAAAATTCTTTACTCTGGAAATTTGGCGTGATTACATCGCATGGCTGCTTTGTGATGTCACAGCATAAAAACACTTTGACTCACTTTGATCACTGCGTTCTTCAAAGCCTTAAAACTCTGCTAGTTGGATTAAGATTAAAATTAACCAATGTGATTTTTCACACAATGGAATTTGACCTCCACATTAAACCCATTCGTGCAGTGAAACACACACACACACACACACACACACACTAGTGAACACACTAGGCTGTGAGAATTAGTGCCTGAAGCGGTGGGCAGCCCTTATCCACCGGCGCCCGGGGAGCAGTTAGGGGGTTAGGTGCCTTGCTCAAGGGCACTTCAGTCATGTCCTGTCTGGGGATCGAACCAGCGACCTTCTGGTCACAAGACCAGATCCTTACCACTAGACCATGGCTGCCCCTAAAAATGTTGATAGACCAAATAAAAAAGCCACATCATCATTTATATTGGATATTAAGTCATATTTACAAAAGTTAAAAAGTAAAAATAGCAAGGCCAGGGGGGCGAGATGCCTGCTAGGAAGCCACACAATGCAGCAGGAACCAACACTACCCCCTAGTGGACACAAAAAGAACCTCACACCTGCTTTTTGTTGTATATCAGCTTCATCTGACCTGAAAATTTTAACCACTATGTATTCACATTTTTTATTTCTAGTATTTGCCTAGATTCTGGAGACAGAATCCAAGGTGTCTGAAGTCCAGTGTGCAGTTTCTGTGATGGTTTGAGGTGTCATGTCATCTGCTGGTGTTGGTCCACTGTGTTTAAGTCCAGAGTCAACATCTACCAGGAGATTTAAGAGCGCTTCATGCTTCCATCTGCTGACAAGCTTTATAGAGATGCCCATTTCCTTTTCCCACAGCTGTCCACAGTGCCACATACTACTGACCATCATATTACTGTGACTGATTGGCCAACTCATGAGCTATAAGCCACACTGATCAACATTAAAACAAAAAAGACCTGAAATATGTCTAATGAATATTAAATATATGACTGTTTACCTTTTTGAGTTCATGCTATACATAAAATACAAGAAAATGTAAGAAATCAGTCCTTTTACCATTCAGTAAATGTGTCTAATGTATGTAAATAAGATGGACATGTTGATCTAGGGCTCAGTAAAGACCCCTGAGTCAGTGGTGCAGAAGGCCATCAGATATGTCTGGGCTGTTCTGAAATTCATTATGGGTATCTGATCAGGTGTTATAGACTTTCACTTATCTGCTCTGTGACTTTGTTGTATCTCAGAAGGATTTTGCTGATCAGAATCATCAGAATCTATTGCAGTCTATCTAGATGAACTGGCGTCCTCTTTGTTACCTGATAGCCTGGCGAGGAGCTGCAGTGTGCGGGCATGACCATCAAGATGAAGGACAGAATCACACACCCCATAATATCCATCTGAAACAGACATACACACATTCATAACACCAACACTATGTTCTGATGATCGTTTGGTCTTATTTTACTATAGGTGACATTTGGGCCTAAATACTGTACTATAATATACTAAAACAGTTGTGTTTAAAATTACTGTATGGTCCCCGAGTGGCTTAGTGGACTAAGACTATGATCTGAGGGTCGCGAGTTCAAATCCTGGGTCATGTTCTGGGTCATCCGCAAAACAGTCGGTTCAACACAACCTCACCTTGACGATCGACTCTCTCTCACTCTCTCCGTCAAAGGTTGTTAGGAACCTCGGGGTTATGTTTGATGACCAGCTTTCATTCACACATCATGTGGCCTCTGTTGCTCGGTCCTGCCGCTTTGCGCTCTATAATATCAGACAAATCAGACCGTTCCTAACGCAACATGCCACTCAACTCTTGGTACAAGCTGTGGTTATCTCACACCTCGATTACTGCAACGCTGTGCTAACAGGCCTCCCAGCATGCACTATTAAACCACTACAGATGGTCCAGAATGCAGCAGCACGTCTGGTTTTTAACCATCCAAAACGGGCACATGTCACCCCACTGCTCATTGAGTTACACTGGCTTCCGATTGCTGCCCGGATCAACCACAAAGCCTGCATGATCGCCTATAAGGTGATGACAGAGCAGGCTCCCTCTTATCTGCACTCGCTCCTAAAAGCTTACGTTCCTGCCCGGTCGCTGCGCTCCTCCACTGAACGTCACTTTGCTTTGCCTAACATTCACACAAAGCAATCCAGACTGTCCTCCTCAGTAGTTCCCAGATGGTGGAACAAGCTGCCTACCACCACTAGAGCAGAGGTGTCCCTCACTGGGTTCAAGAAACTCCTAAAAACCGAGCTCTTCAAAGAGCACCTGCTCTAGTGATCCCAAATACTCCCCATGAGTACTGATATGCACTCAGCATTCGAAATCAAATGTTAATTCTAGTATACTAGTACTAGTAAATACTAGTACAACTCTAGTACATCTGTACTTTATTTATTGTAAGTCGCTTTGGATAAAAGCGTCCGCTAAATGTAATGTAATGTAATGTAATGTTGCTTGCCATCAAGCAACTGAACTGGGGATCATGAGCTTTCCTCCAAACGTGTTGGCTGCCCGGCAACGATGTATCAGCAGCAGTTTGAAAAGAGGCGGAGCTTGACTTCACATGCATCAGAGGAGGCTTGTGTTAGTCTGCACCCTCCTAGAGTCAAAGGCATTATATGGAGGCGAGTTGATTGGCTACACACATGAAAGAAAAAATTGGGTAAATCATTTTTAAAAATTCAGATTTTTAAGAAAAACGTCAAACAAATTTCGATTTCAAATTTTGATTAGTGTTTATTATTTCATTTTGTGTGGCTGTGGTGTTCCTCATTACAGTTTTTATCATAGTCACTTAAAAAGTCAGTAGTTTTACCTGTGTGATTGAAGAATATTAGCTAATATCTCCAGTCAAATCTGTTCATAATGTCATTTAAAAAAGTAAACTCACATATTTTATATTATATTAGACATATTTCTGACTTTTCTGTTCTAATATTGATCAGTGTTGCTTACAGCTCATGAGTTGGCCAATCAATTACAGTGATATGATGGTCAGTAGTCGTTGGCACTGTGGGCAGCTGCTGGAAAAGGAAATGGGCATCTACATAAAGCTTCTCAGCAGATGGAAGCATGAAGTGCTCTAAAATCTCAGCTGTGTTGACTTTGGACTTGATAAAATGCACCAGCAGATGACATGGGACCTCAAACCATCACAGGCTGCAGACACCTCACACTGGAGTTCAGACACCTTGTATTCTGTGTCTCTCCAGACTCTAGAACCTTCTAGAATCTTTGGAGGACTTTGGAGCACCAGTTCTTGTTCTCCTTATCCATTGTAAAACACTTCTGATGTTGTCTCTGGCTCAGGAGTGTTGATATTAGGACTGTGACAGTAGTAACTCTGAGAGATACACAGTGTTTATACTGTTCAGTAATTTACTCAAAATTCCTGATTTTTATGAGCTATTAGCCAAACTGATCAACATTAGAACAAAAACATGGCAACGGGGCATTTTTATGACATAATTGAATACTATGAATTCAAAATGCCCGGTACATGACAAGCGAGCACACCAGTCAGTTGTAGCAGAGTGTAAAACCATCATTATGGACAAAGGCTATGATAATAGGGTACCGGGTGAAAGGTGGTGGAGGCAGCATCTCAGAAACCACTAACTTTGAGCAGCCGTAGTGAAGGTGTACTGAGACTTCTCGTACAATGGCATACCAATGGTGGCCCATGGACCACTTCAAACACGAGGAGGAACAAAGACATATAGTACAAAGTGCTCTGCTGCAGTTGCTATGGGCAAGGGTTCCTTCTGTCATCTAATACAATTCATGCCACAACGTCTCACTAGTGTCATATTCTGATATGACTGTGATACACTGGACACACTTCTGTACCCTGCGTGAGAACTTCCAGAACTCTTTTTGATGGGATTAGCCCAGCCCTGCCCAGGCAGACACATGTATCCCTGTCCTGCTGTCTCGTCTTCATTAAAAAGGTCATAGAGATGGAAATAATTTGGCTATTTCTGAACAGGGGGGCACCATGTTCCCCCGGAGAATCCTCTCTGCGAGGGACCGGCCCATAGCAGGCAGATCAGCGCAATCACCAGAGCGACATTGCTGGATTTGTCAAAACACCCACCCTGGCAGAAGATACAGTGCTAATCAGCTCATCTCCCGCTGACCCCCACCAGGAATAGTTTACAGGAAAATGCGGCTGGAAATTCAATTAGTCAGGCTTATGCACATGCAGCGCCTCACTTCTGCCAGAGATGCCATAAATGGATCTCCAGGTTGTCAACCAGTGTATGAGAAAACGATCGAAATGTTTAAAAACAAAGGGATTTGCATATTTCACCCTCTACAGTGCATAATATCATTAAACGATTTAAGGAATCTGGAGGAATTTCAGTGCATAAAGGACACAAGTCTAACAAACAAAGTCATATTTGAAGGAAAGCTCACTGTCGAAGATCTGTTGTTTTTGTTATTAAGAAAGTGTTTGAAACATTTGGTACGTTTCAGTGTCTAAATGAGAACAAATAAGTGATAAAGACTTGACTAAGCAGGCAAAGTAAGTTGGCGTAGACCTTCATAAACATTTCTAAAGGCTTCTTCCATGACAACAGCTGTGACAAACACTTATGAACAGTACTTAGTAGTGCCCAATAAAATAACAATCTCTTAGCCATTTAACTATTAAATGATATTTCTACACTATTATCTGTTGTAATAGCATAATTCTTTATATGACTTGGAAGGAAGACAATGATATTTATCTTATATAACGATAAAAATAGCTAGTTTGCGGTAAACAGCATTATATATAAATTTATAATGCAAATGTTTGGACAGATGTGGTTAAATAACAAATTTTGTTGGTTTGGAAAGTAAGTAACACAAATTTCTTTCTATCTATCTATCTATCTATCTATCTATCTATCTATCTATCTATCTGTCTATCTGTCTATCTCTCTATCTATCTATCTGTCTGTCTGTCTATCTATCTATCTATCTGTTTATCTATCTATCTATCTATCTATCTATCTATCTATCTATCTATCTATCTATCTATCTATCTATCTATCTATCACTAAAATAGTTTATTATATAAAACTCTCCATATATTTACCTTCAGCTTTCCTTATCTCACTGTTTATATTTACCTTCAGCTTTCCTTATCTCACCGTTTATATTTACCTTCAGCTTTCCTTATCTCACCGTTTTCAGTAAGACAAGATGATACAAGTTCAGTTTAGAGTCCTTTCTTCCTCCTCTTGTGATGCCCTTTCTTCATTCTTCTGTTCATCTCAGTAATAACCGATTTATAGATTCGCCTAGATTTAGGCTCGTCCAATCAGCATCCTCGATTTGAATGACATCATAATCACCCTGTCTAAAGAAGCCCATTATAAACATGTATCCCAGTGACACTTAGCAGCAGCTGATGAGGCACTGAAGCCACGTTTTTAGTTTTTAGCCTTTTTGATGATAAAAAACAGACGTACTGTGAGTCTGGCAGCTGATTGGTGCGAAAGCGATGAACCTGCATGGTGTTGTTGCTGGAGTTTAAGAGGACCAGGGGGCTCACTGCTTTTATTAGCACCCGGTGCTCAGTGCCAGGACTGGGCTGAATGAGGATGACCTTTTAATGCCCCCCATGTGTGCTACGGTAATAAAATCACACCCATGTTAGTGACACTTGTACTGGCTGGATTGCGTTGAGGTTTACTACTAGAAGGCAGAGCCGGTGGTATTTGAAGCACATGCCCTGCATAGCCTACAGACATTCTGCTCATAAATGTGTTCTGTTTTGACTGGGTGAGTGAACAGCACATGGTTTGCTAGCAGACGATTGACTGGTAATTGGAAATTACCAACACGAAAGATCATTTACAATGAATGGAATAAAGAACATTCTTCACTGTAGCCTAGTTAAACTAAAACGATCGTCCTGGGCTGTCAAATTCATACCGAACAGATATATGTATGCAAATGACTCTAAATGTTATGTAAAACTACTGGCAATTTTTAAATATAAAACCTTGGCTGTAAACTCTGTAATCTGCTGCTAAATATTATTCAGTACCAGATACTGACCAACATTACATTTGTCCTTCGTCCTGTAATGTGTCTTAGTCTAGTTACACAAGCAGAGTTTTGTAATTTTTGTACTTATTTTTTATTATTTATTTATTTTTTACTTATTATTTATGTTCTGTGTTACACTTGATCCCAATTGTTTAAGCAATCTTTTTGAAAGATTTTTTGTATTTATAGTATGTCTACAAAAAAAAAAAAAAAAAAAAACATGAGGATTATCTAAAAGTCTCAAAATTTCAATTTTTGTAATTTTTTTATTGGCTGTTGTTGAACCTACTCTATCACAGGTTGTCAGTCAATATACACCTGCCAGCCAATCAGAGAGTATTTCTAGTTTTTGATATATAAACATTCACAGAACACAACATTTTAATACCTGTATATCTAAACTAATAACCGTTTACACATATGTGTTTAAATCTGATAGTAAACACTGATATATTTATGTATTAATAAATTAAATGAGTTGTAGACTTCTCTATGTGACATGAGTAGTATCTACTCCTCACCAGCAGGGGGAGAGAATGCTTTACAGATCCTTAAAGAGCTTTCCATAATGGTAAGGAGAGACATCACCAGGCTCAGAAATATAACCCAACATCATCTTTTATACAAACCCCAGTTTGACCTTCTCTACAGAGTTTGAAATTAAGTCTTTATCAGTTGAAACTATACAGTAAATGAACAGAGACATTGCATGAATATAATGAACTGCTCAGAAAATAAAGGGAACACTAAAATAACATCCTAGATCTCAATGAATAAAATATTCCAATTGAAAATCTTTATTTATTACATAGTGGAATGCGTTAAGAACAAAATAACATAAAAATTATCAATGTAAATCTAAATTATTACCCCTTGGAGGTCTGGATTTGGAATCATACTCAAAATCTCATACCACCCTCATGGATTCTGTTTCTGACAGTTTGAGCAGAAACATGGATATTAGTGGCCTGCTGGAGGTCATTTTGCACGGTTCTTTTGCACAAAGGAGGAGGTAGCAGTCCTGCTGCTGGGTTGTTGCCCTCCTACGGCCCCCTCCATGTCTCCTGGTGTACTGGCCTGTCTCCTGGTATCTGCTCCATGCTCTGGACACTGTGCTGACAGACACAGCAAACCTTCTTGCCACAGCTCACATTGATGTGCCATCCTGGATGAGCTGCACTACCTGAGCAACTTCTGTGGGTTGTAGACATCACCTCATGCTACCTCTATGGTGAGAGAACTGACAAAATGCAAAAGTGACCAAAACATCAGCCAGAAAGGATGAGAACAGAGAAAAGGTCTGTGGTCACCACCTGCAGAACCACTCCTGAATAGGGGTTGTCTTGCTAATTGGCTCTCATTTCTACCTGTTGTCTGTTCCATTTGCACAACAGCAGGTAAAACTAATTCACAGTCAGTGTTGCTTCCTAACTGGACAGGTTGGTTTCACAGAAGTGTGGTTGACTTGGAGTTACATTGTGTTGTTTAAGTGTTCCCTTTTTTGAGCAGTGTTTTTACAAAAAACAGGATATTTAAAATATTTAAAACTGGCATTTCAAAATGTAATTCTATATATAATACTGCTGCTAGTCAAAGTATCCAAATGTTCTTGGTAGGGTTGAATGATATTGATTTAGGGCTAGAAATTAGGTAAAAAAAAAAGTTGAGAAAAATTCAATGAAGGACTGTATTTCTACCTCTACAGTGAATAATATCATTAAACGATTCAAGGAATCTGGCGGAATTTCAGCGCATAAAGGACAAGGGCAGAAGCCTTAACTGAACATTTTCAATAGCTGATATAACCACATGAGCAAACCTTTGTCAAGCACCGCAATACAGAGTTACATCCACAAACGCCACGTAAAACTTTACTGCAGAAAAAAGAAGCCTTTTGTTAACCATCACACAACAGAAACATGAACAGATGGACCATCACACAACAGAAACATCAGTAACATTTCTGTTGGATCATTTTCCTCAATAAATAACTGAACAAGTATAATATTTGTGTCTCATTTGTTGAACTGGGTTCTCTTTATCTACTTTTAGGACTTGTGTGAACATCTGATGATGTTTTAGGTCATATTTATGCAGAAATATAGAACATTCTAAAGGGTTCACAAACTTTCAAGCACCACTGTAGGATCCCCCAGATGGCAGTACATCATGAACTATCATTCATCAGTACCTGATATAACCACATGGGTATCAGATTACTTTGGAAAACCTTTGTCAAGCACTGCAATACAGAATTACATTCACAAATGCTGCTTAATGCAAATTAATTAGGTAGATTTAGTTTTAAACTAGTCATCATTTGAAATGATAGAGGGTGGTACGGTTTCCTGGTGGTTAGCATGCTCGCCTTTCAGCGCCGAGTTCTTGGGTTTGAGTTCCCATCTGGGTGGAGTTTGCCACAGTCCAAAAACACTGGATCCTTTAAAATGGGATACTGTGTGTGTGTGTGTGTGTGTGTGTGCGCGATGGATTGGCACCTTGTCATGGGCTAGGCTTGGATAGTGTAATGCCCTGCCCTTTGCCCGGGGAAGGGGTAGGAAACACACCGCAATGATTAAGCGGAAGATGATGGATGGATGGATGGATGGAAGGAAATATAACCACTGAGCAAGGCCGATGGATAGGGAATCACAGCCCCTACTGTTCACTAGTGTTTGTGTGTTTCACTGCACAGATGGGTTAAATGTGGAAGTCAGGTTCTTCTGTTTGCAAACACATTGGTCAATGATTGTGCACTTTCACTTTCACTTAAATGGCCTGTGTGGCTACAGAATTCTGTCCATTTGGATCTTCAGGCTTTTTTATGGTTTCTCCGTGATTCTTCAGATTACATCCATCCACCTTGTGGGTGAACCATCTTGTCCAGCGGTATTATTATTCTCTTTTCTAATGGAACTGGTTCTTCTCATAATGTACCCACAGTACCAGAGCTTCAGTTTGTTTATATGAGATTCTAGTGAGACGTCCACAATGATTTAGTTAAGAATCCATCCATGATGATCTCAGTTACACCAAATATCAATATTTCCCTGTTTGGCTGTTGTGATTCTTGTTGGCTGTGAAAGCTGAACAAGTATGGAAAGCTCTTTGTAGACACACATTACACATCTTCTCCAGCATCTTCAGCATCCCGGTTCTGCTGAGTGTCAGTCTGTGTCACGTTTCATGACTGTTGGGTTGTACAATCTGTATTCATATCTTCTCCATCAACGGCAAAGCATCCCTGATGCTTCCTTTTGAGCTATTTATATTGTTTTCATATATATGAGGCATTACATAAGGTGTTACATATGCCGTATGAAGGTGTAACACAAACATAGCGCCAAATCTTCTCACTTCCAGCCTCTAGAAGATCAAACCAGTCACTGTCTTCTCAACCAGGAGCTGCTGAACTTTCAGCATCGAAGACCATCACACACACACACTGTTTGGACTCTAACCTGTCCGTACTAGCTGAGATAATTCTCTTAATGGAAACAAAACACTTTTCTAAGTCGTTCTGGATAATCTGGATGTGTTATGTTGGATTTCAGATTTTCATGAGCTATAAGTCAAACATTAAAAAAAAAATTAAAAAAAACGATTATAATGAATATAAAATATATGACTTTTAAAATTCAATTATGAACATAAACACAAACTTTTTCACAATGTATGTTGCTGTACTTTCTGTTCATTGCACATTAAAAAGTCTTCCCTGTAGAGAACACATTATTTAGGATAGTGTATGCTGCCAAAATATCTTGGCAAAAGACATTCTTTTAAATCTAGTCAAAGTGAAGAAAACTGGACTTATTTCCAGACTTGAAGTGGTTGCTAATTTTGCCTTTTTATGCTGAAACTAGGAACAGAAATCTGCCAATAGAATAAGACCACTTTACTGAATAAGTTCAGTATTGTTAGAATGACAAGCTACTTTGACTAAATTGAAGTTGAATTGTCTCTCAAGGATAACAGTGTACATTTACTGGCTACTTTAAAAGAAACCTCTTCTTATACTAGAGAAAAAAGTCAAATTAAATGTAAAAAATAACAGTCTATCAAGAAAACATACTTGAATCAAGCAAAATTATCTGCCAATATAGTTAGAAAATTTGTCTTGACAGGATTTGTTGATAAGGTCAGATAGTAACACATTAGAATAATAGAGAATTTAAAATAGAGCTGGAGATGCCTTAGGTAGACTTTCTAATTTTAGAAGCTTCAGTGGAGGGATCTGAATATACAGATTACTGCAGAGTAGAAGGACAAGTAGTAAAAAGCAATTATGGCTTCCTCAAATGTCTTACACTCTAGCTTAGATTAGATTTAGGGTTCGTTTTAAGGTTGTGTAGGACTGCTTTCTGTCAGACAGTGTGATTGAGACTTTTTCAGGACCTGGCAACCTGCTTCTTGGCTCCCCACACTTCTGTCACTCTTGGTTTGACATGTTGTTCTTTGTTGTATTGCGAGTGACGCGAAAGGCACTCCAAAATCCGATTTGAGCGTCAATCCCATGTGGTCTAGATCAGATTAGCAAACATCTGATTTCATGTGGTTTTTGGCTATCCAAACTCTCAAAAAATGAGATCTGGATTCAATCATGATGCCTGAACACAGTCTTAGATGGAGCTCATTTGTAGATGTTGAGTTTATATTGTTTTCGTATATGAAGGAATAACACAAAAAGAATGCCAAATCATCTCACTTCCAACTTGTAGAAGACGAAACCGGTCACTGTTTTTTCACACATGAGTTGCCGGGTTGCATCAAGGCAGAAAGGAAAGCAAATCAATAATAAATACATCTCAAAAGCAGCAATTATTCAGCAGAGTTTCTTGTTTGAACCTGTGCCCGTTTGTCCGTGACCTTTCCTGGAAACGGGGACTGGAAATTTGGGAGATCTCATTAGTCTTCTGCTCAGGTCGCCGCCGCTGATCCGCTGAAAGCCTGAAAGACGCCTGAAGGACACAATACAAGAGACAGGCTTATGACTTTAGAGTGCTCTCTCTCTCCTGAAGAACTGTGGATTTATAAACGCTTCAGAGAGGCCAGAAGGAGACATCGGCTTCTCTGCAACAAGCTCCTGAATTATGCAGCAGGGTTTTTTTACAGCTCCTTGTAACTTTTCATCACCATAAAACTTTTATCACAGAGTCAGTTGCAGCAAAAACTCTCCTCTTGGCAAATAAGATGCTGATTTGTTTTCTGGAGTGCGTTTTATCTAGTATGCATGGTCCTTGATGCAAATTGGTAGTATTTTTGGCATCATATTCACCAGCCAGTCTGCCTGTGACTGCTGGGTTACCTTAAATACACTGAGCCTTCTTCTAGGAAAACACAGCCATTGCATTTACTGTTGTGAGAAGATTCGGACCAAACAATGAGGTGGGTCTTTCTAATAAAGTGAATGTTGAGCCCTTGCCATGGTGTATTTACTTCAGTGGTCCTACCAGGTATCCATATGCATCTCGGCATGTCACCCACTCCCTGAAGCTCAAACCTAGCAAGACTAAGCTTCTATTTATTCCCTGAATTACTGGTTCGCATCCTGAACTTCCTATCCTGTTTGAGAACTCTATGGTCATTCCATCTCAAGAAACAAGAAGCCTCGGTATGATCCTGAATCCGGTTATTGTTTTCTGCTTTCATTGCAAACTTGACATAGTCGTGCAGGTTCCTCCTATTCAACATTCGACGCATCCAACCCTTTCTAACTCAGGATGCCACCCATGTGCTTGTCCAATCTCTTATCATCTCAAGATTTGACTACCTCAACTCGCTCCTGGCTAATCTTCCTCTGTGAGCCATCAGGCTTCTGCAGCTGATCCAGAATGCAGCTGCTCAGCTGGTCTTCAATCAACCCAGCTTGTCTCATGTCACTCCACTTCTGCGCTCACTTCACTGGCTTCCTGTAGCTGCTTGCATCAGATTTGAAAACCTGATGCTCACCTACAAAGCAAAAAATGGACCAGCCCCTCCCTACTTAATGGCAATTGTCAAGTCTTGAGCCGCACCTTGAGCCCTTCAAGCTTCTAGTATGGCTCGGCTTGACCCGTCATCCTTCAAGACATTTGGAAGACTAACATCAAGACTCTTCTCTGTCTTAGCACCCAGTAAACATTTTATGGATTGGTGTATTTTGAAGTCAGAACTAGATCAGTGGTGTCCAATCCAGGAGGAGGATTGGAGGATCACGTCCAACTCCATCCATCTTCTTAACCACTTAGTCCATTTCAGGGTTGTGGTGAGTGAGTTCCCATACTCTTTCATGAGGCAATAGGCAGGGCACCAACCCATCACTTGGCACACACACCAGGGCAGTTTAGAGCATCATCAGATTGGGAGAACTTGGAAATCCATCCAGATAGGAACTTGAACCCAAGACACCAGTGCTGAGTGGCGAGTGTGCTAACCGCCAAGCCTCTGTGCCACCACAAAATTAAAATACGGTGAACTCGTATATTGTAGATTCATTACACAAAAAGTGACATATTTCAAAGATTTTTGTTTGAATGTTGGCACTGCTTGAATAGTAATTTACTCAAAGTCCAAATGAAGTAATAATTAGATTCTGGATTTTGCCACCACTTTGATGCCACCCAAATAATATCTGGACAACAGTGATGAGAAATTGACCAGTGATGAACGAGGTAGAGGGGACTGATGACCTTCCCATTAACTGATAGGCTATAGTCTGTAATTGTACACCTGTATAGTAGAGCGGTAAGGTAGATTTCCATTAAAATAGCCAAGGAGAATATATGTCAATGTAATAAAACAGCAGCTGAAGAAATATGTGGAAGTACATGGTCTTCCTGGCAGGGCTGTGAATCTGTTACAGTGCATTGTTCTCTCTCTTACTCCACCAGAGTTTTTCCCCTGCAGTTATTCCGCTACACTGTTCCCTTATTATGTTCCCACAGCCTAGGATGCAGCTTTGTTTGTCTGAGCCGTGTCCGCTGTCACCGTTTATGATAAATGTTCTCTCTGACTGGGACCATTGCATAATTGCTTGTGTAGGTGTACCCTCTGTAAACCCCCGCTATTGTTTATGTACCCTAGTTTTGTACACGCCACACCGTTTTAGAGGATTATGGGCTGAAATAGATTCCTGTAGGTGGTTTGGTGACACAAGGATGAGAAACAACACATCCTCTGAGAATATTCTAGGTTTTGTTTTGATCTCTACTCAACTGGGGACAGGAGGAGATGTGGACGTGATATTAATATACAGTAAAAAACATACCCAGTTAAATTTAGCATGACATTTAATTTGCCTTTTTAAGTTCACCAAGTGATGGATTGGCGCCCTGTCCTAAGCTTAGTTGAATAATGTAATGCCCTGACCTGCGCCCAGTGAGAGGGTAGGGGACTAACCGCAACCCTGATAAGGATTAAGCGGGTGTGATAATGGATGGATGGATGGATGAAGTTAAAAAAGTTAAGCAACAATAACATAACACTTATTTTATTGCATAGTCTCAATGATGCTATTGCCAGTTTAGTTTCCTCATCGGCTGCTAAAGAGGTCTGATTTTATGCTTGGGTCATTTAATTTCAGCAGGAATTATTTTGCTCCTGACATCATCATAACAACAGGCGGAAGAACAATCCGAGAAGAGTATGATTCACTCAGTTTTTACAGATCTTGACTTAACACATCTTGAATAACACCGAAATACACAGCTAAGTCATCTCTGTAGCTAATCTTCACATCAATGTTAACAACACAAAACTCCCTTTTAAACTTTTCAAAATTAAAGTATGCTTACACTTACACAACAAATAATAACACAATAAACAATAAACAATGCACTCAGTTGAGCCATTCGCAAAGCTAATTTGCATGAACTACTGACCTGCTCATGGGAACTCTGCAGCCCTCTGTGGCCGATGCCACAATATTTCTGTAGTTTATTTGATGTCCTTAATTATACGTACACCTGTTAATCAATCCACAACACAGCAAAATAACTATTTAATGATAGAGCATGAAAGAGTAATCCTGAGGACTTTTGACAACAGTACTTTACTGTAAAATGCTTTATTGATGATATACAGGGGTTAGACAATGAACCTGAAACACCTGTCATTAGTGTGGGAGGTTTCATGGCTAAACTGGACCAGTCTGGTGACCAATCTTCATTAATGTCACATTGCACCAGTAAGAGCAGAGTGTGAAGGTTCAGTTAGCAGGTAAGAGCACAGTTATATAGTATATTACAATGCACACAACATTATGGTGACATACCAGAGTTCAAAAGAGGACAAATTGTTGCTGCACGTCTTGCTGGCGCATCTGTGACCAAGACAGCAAGTCTTTGTGTCTAAATATTATTGAGCCACTTTGGGGTGTTTTGGAGGAGCGAGTCAGGAAACGGTTTCCTCCACCAGCATCACGTAGTGACCTGACCACTATCCTGCAAGAAGAATGGCTTAAAATCCCTCTGACCACTGTGCAGGACTTGTATATGTCATTCCCAAGAAGAATCGACCCTGTATTAGTATGTCGTCAATATGCAGTGATAACGTGAATAAGGTCTTGCTATTAACCGTATTATCGCATTTTACCAAAAACAATATGTTACTGTTGTAATTTTGTATATTACAGTAATTATTTACTGTGTACTTGACTTTGAGTTCTTCATAATCAAAATACCAAACTTGATTGATTGATTGATTATTGGAATTTGGCCTTGACGCATGAGCTCCTCCCATCCTTTAACTATTGTCCACCTCAAGACAGCTCTCAGATCAGCTCACAAGAGCCGAAACGAGTCAGAAAGGCACCTTGAGCTTAAAATATGTGATAAACTTTTCAGCGTTAACAACATTCCCTTCACTCCCGTACAGTACTGATAGCTCCTCATTTCTCCAAGGACAGATTATTCATCTTCTTGCTGTCTGCTTCGAAATGGACGTTTTGTTCCATTCACTCTCATAAATGACTCCGGCAAGACTGTTTCATTAAGTTTCTCTCGGAGAGATCCAATAACTTCACGCGTCTCCGTGCTTTCACTCTGTGTCAGACTCGGGGTAGACTATCTGTCAAACGTTCCTCTTCATCAAGGGGATTAACAGGGAGTTTGACCGCATTTGCTTGCAGTAACAGTTTCCAGTCTTCTGAGAAGTAAATGTTAGAACATTGCTGTGAGGACTTAGAGCACTCGTCAGGTACTGATGTTGAGTGATTAGTTCTAGACTCTCCAACTCATCCCAGAGGTACTGGATGGAGGTCCATCACTCCAAAGAGCTCTTCTCCACCTCCCTGTGCTGTGACTTTATATCACGTCTCGTTGGGCTGGTTGTTCCCCATTATGAGAGTTTTGTAGCTCTGCTTTTCTTACCACTCGGAAGCTGTGGTACATCTCAGCGTCTTTGTGATGTAGACAACGCAAAGGAAGTGCAGTCAGGGTCTGAAAAGTCAAATTAAAGGTGTATGATAACATTATATAGACAAAAGAAAGAAATGTATACTTATCAACACACTGCGCAACATAGCAGAATGTCGTTTTTTTAGCTTTAGACTGTAGAACATCATGACCTTTAACACAATACCTGCTCTATTATACTGTACATACAACAACATCTGTCTTATATGTGTCTGTAAATATGTTAATATCTTCTGTCCCAACTTCTATGTTATTCTATATTAACTCTATTATTATTTCTGTCTAATATTTATCTGCAGTTTTGGGTATTTTTATTGTAATAATGCAATACAATCTGTCTGTCTGTCTGTCTGTCTGTCTGTATCTGTCGCTCTGTCTGTCTGTCTTCTTATATCTGTCTGTCTGCTTGTCTGTCTCTCTATCTCTGTCTGTCTGTCTGTTTTTTTGTATCTTTCTCTCTGTCTGCCTGTCTCAGTGTCTGTATCTGCCTGCATCTGTATCTGTCTGTCTGTCTGTCTTCTTGTGTCTGTCTGTCTGTCTGTCTGTCTGTCTGTTTTCTTGTATCTTTCTGTCTGTCTGCATCTGTCTGCCTGTCTGTCTGCCTGTATCTGTCTGTCTGTCTGCTTATATGTGTCTGTCTGTCTGTCTGTTTTCTTGTATCTTTCTGTCTGTCTGTCTGCCTGTCTCTTTGTCTTCTTGTATCTGTCTGTCTGTCTGCTTATATGTGTCTGTCTACCTGCCTGTCTACTACATCTCTGTCTGTCTGACTGTCTGTCTGTCTGTCTGTGTCTGTCTGTCTGCTTATATGTGTCTGTCTACCTGCCTGTCTACAGTATCTCTCTCTGTCTGACTGTCTGTCTGTCTGCCTGTATCTGTCTGCTTATATGTGTCTGTCTACCTGCCTGTTTACTCTATCTCTGTCTGTCTGACTGTCAGTCTGTCTCTGTGTGTCTGTCTGCCTTTCTACTGTATCTCTGACTGTCTGTCTGTCTGTCTGTCTGTCTGTCTGTCTGTCTGTCTGTCTGTCTGAGATGAGCTGTTATATTATGTGTGTGTATACACAGTCCAGCTCTGTGCTGTATGAGAACATTAGTCTGTGCTGCTGTGTGTTATTGGGGAGGTTTGTTCTCTGGTGTTCATTTGTAGTCACAGCACATAACTGTACTAAACTCATTATGCTTAACTGCAGACTTTACTGTCCTGTTTCCTCTGTTCCTCTGATTCTGTTCTGTGTCTCAGAACATGAGGGCCAAAGAGGTGTCAACACAAGCATTGTCTGCTTTATAAATAGGAAAAAAGACTTAATAAATGACATTATCATTTTAGAATCAGTTCTACTGAACTGTAAATTAAGTACAGTAGGCAATGAACCCCAAACTACTTAATGTCAAAAAATTCACAATGATCTTATAATTATTATTATATATCTTATCTTATTCATTCTCTACTAAAGATATGTTTACTTATTAACTCTTAATTCTACATATATTATACATGTTATAGTTATTATTTTGTTATTTTGATTGAAAAAGAGAATTTCCAGTTAAACATGAACTATTTTGTGACAGGGGACACATATGAAATAATAATGTCAGTGGGGGAATAGGATCTGTCTGAAAAGTTCTCCAGGAGAAGGACGTGGGCTCCATCCATCAGCATCCTGAAAGTTCCTTCAGCTGGCTGACAGCAGGAGGAGAAAAATGAGGAGCACTTGGCGCCTCTGGCCCTCTGAATCTGGAGAAATTCACACAATTCATTGACATCGTATTTGTCCTGTATTCACACTCGTCTCTCCTGACAGGCTGGACGGGATATTCGGGACTCTCCTGTGCGACGGGGATGATATAATATATTAGTGCACCGAGAAATCTTCAGGATGTCATATGAGCTAAAGTTACTTCTTCACACCTCAATTTCTTAAGAATATATTCATTTTTCACCTCACATCTCATTTTCTAGTTTTTAAAACTTGGGTTTAAAAGTTCTTGGATAATCTTTTATGTTGAAAGTTTTTGTGCACATTTTAATACATGCTTACTCTTTATCATGTAAAATAATATAAACTGTGACTTGGCTTTTAGTTATATTAATTTATATTGTATTTTTATTTTCTAATAAAATTCAACACATAAATAGAAATTGTGTGATAAAATATGCAGGAAATTATTATTTTAAAGTTTGTTCTCTACAGTAAGCCAATCATATCAGACATCATAAATTGTAAGCCAATCATACCAGACCTTGTAAGTTACTGTATAAGTCCATCATATCAGACCTCGTAAGTCATAAGCCAATCATTTCAGACCTCATAAGTCATAAGCCAATCATACCAGACCTCGTAAGTTATAAGCCTATCATTTCAGACCTCGTACACAGTAAATCTGCCAGTGTTAAATCAACACTATTAGAGTTAAATTAACACTGAGAGTGTTACATTTTGACACCTTCAGTGTTAATTTAACTCTAATAGTGTTGATTTTACACTGGCAGATTTACTGTGTAAGTCATAAGTCAATCCTACCAGACCTCATAAGTTATAAGCCAATCATTTCAGACCTCATAAGCCATAAGCCAATCATATCAGACCTCGTAAGTCATAAGCCAATCATTTCAGACCTCATAAGTCATAAGCCAATCATATCAGACCTCGTAAGTCATAAG